>OX439485.1:104950400-105006653 GCA_949320155.1 Melangyna quadrimaculata | reverse complement strand
AACTGCTCTCAGTATTGGTAGAACATAAATATTTGGTTGTGTAATAACCCAACGCCCAACGTTCAACATCAAGGCCCAAATATTGGCTAGTTAAGCTGCATGATCTTATCACTCACCATGCAGTCATGTAGAGTTATAAGAACTCTTCCAAATATGGTGCTAAGTGGTTATACATTTTGTAATGATACTCTTTTATCTTTATTTGTATGTATCTGCTCATATTTAAAAACTAGCAGCCGTATTCATTAGAATCCGCTGAACAGATGAATAGTTATGCACTGCATAAGGATTTATGTAGCCACTATACAACGTTGCATAAATTGTTATGCATAAAATATTTGTCTTCCCATTGTAGTTATAATGAGCTTGTGTCAAAATTAGTACCATAAAGGAGAAATCTATTATGTTTTACTTTCAAAACTGACAAAGGAGACCCAGCTGTGTGTGTGAAAAATCAATAGAAGTAATTCTGCTGGCGATTGGATTCTTTTTGTTTTTTTATTAATTTCTTTTAATATTATTATAATTAGCCAGTTACTTTGTTGATGTTTTGTGTTTGCAAATAAAATTAAAAATATTTGAAACAAAAAAAAACGTCGTTTTGATTTATTCCATGAATTGTTCCATACACTCACATCGTGATGTTTTTGTTGAGGAGAAAAATAAAAGGGTGGTGTTTATTTTGTAACGCTTAAAATTCATTTGTATTTTCCCATGAAAGTGATGAAATTGAATCTTTGTATAATTTTATTTAAATCACGCGTGCCGTCAAGCACTTGCAAAAGTTGTAAGATTTGATGGAAAATCTTAAAATCTTTTACATTTATTAAGTAGATTTTATAAAATAAAGTGTTCAACAAAATATTCTTAATTTTATTTTAACAATATCACTACAAAAATGTACAATAAATTAACAAAACCAACATTATTTATTGTTATATTTTATTTTATAAATATTTTGATAGTCAGATTCCAACACCTCAAAGATTACAAAAAATAAGCGCCCCCTAATATTTATCTACATAATTGTTGTGTGTGAGTCAAAGTGACATTCCGATACTAAACAACCCTTATGTTGGCTCTATACAACCTGCAAAAGCACTATGCACTGGCTATAATTCGTTTATGCATAAGGCTGTAGGTATTTAAAATTTAAAATTAAGTTTCTCCAATTAACTTGCAAATGTTCCCATGTGAAACTACCATACAGGTACCCAACAGGCAAGAAAAATGTAAAAGTAAATAACAATTTTAATGGATCGGGAAATCGATATTTTTCATCATCTACGAGTATTTCTTAAATTTCTTTTTTATTTCCGGTATTATTGGCCAAACAGATTTAAACTCACAATCAAAATCATTTGGATATCTATGACCGCAATGTAATATCCAGTTTCTAAGTGCGATAAAACAAACAAAATTATCAAGTGCTTTGTAGACATGTTTTGACGTTGATAGAATCAAAAAAACCTCTGAAAACTATGAAAATCTTGACCTTTTATCTGTACATATGAATAAATTGTTTCAGGGAATTAGGGTGATATTTGGAATCCAATATTTTGAGAAAGTAACAATATAGGTACTTCATGTTTCCAAATCTCAAACAAAAATTTAAGTTTACTGGCTAGGTAAATTATTAGTGTAGCTTTAGCAGAAGGTCTTTCTCTACGAATCTTCCATTGATAATTTGCTTGCGGTCTTCAATGGTACACTCGAAAAAAAAAAACCAATGGGACCACCCTTGATTTTATGGGACGTGATTAAAGGGTTTTTCCTATTGATTCAATGGTTTTTGAGATATTTGTACCATTGATTCGGCATTTTCCGAAAACTATTGATTCAATAGGGTATGGTATGCTTTTTATAGTTTTTTTCCTATTGAAATATCCCATTAATTCAATGGTTCTGTACTATTATTTATTCATAGTACGCCCACCATTGAATAAATGTTGTTTTATTTCGATTCTAATGGTATGATACTATTAATTATTAACAACAATAGTTTTTTTCAATAGTATAAACTATTTATTTTATGGTTTTTTTTATATTGAATCTATAGGAATTATCTTATTGAATCAATTCAGCAGTACTATTATTTATAAATGAATTTTCTCAAAATATTTTCACAATAATTCTAATGGTATGATACTATTAATTATTAACAACAACAGTTTTTTTTACTATTATTTGTATAGTATGGGCTTATAAAAATTGAATTAATGGTAAATACTATTAATGTTAATGTATTTTATCACATACAACTTATAGGAATCTCAAAATATTTTAACAATAATTCTAATGGCATATTACTATTAATTATTAACAACAGTAGTATTTTTACTATTATTTTAATAGTATGGGCTTATAAAAATTGAATTAATGGTACAGACTATTAATTGTATGGTATTTTATAACATAAAACTAATAGGAATCGTCCCATTGAATTAATACTGCAGTACTATTATTTATGAATGAATTTCTTCGTACTTAATCAATACTGTTGTACAATAATTCGAATGGTATGATACTATAAATAATTTACAACAATAGTATTTTCACTATTATTTAATAGAAAGACCTTATACAAATTGAATTAATGGTACAGACTATTAATTTGATCGTATTTTATCACATTGAACTTATAGGAATTATCCCATTGAGTCAATACTGCAGTACTATTATTTATGTTAGAATCTCTTCGTATTAAATCACTATTGTTGTACAATAAATTTTAATGGTATAATACTTTTAATTTCTTAAAACAATAGTATTTTCACTATTAATTAAATAGAATTACCTTATAAAAAGTGAATTAATGGTACATTCTATTAATTTTATGGTATTTTATCATTGAACTTATAGGAATTATCCCATCGAGTCAATATTGCAATACTATCATTTATAAATAAGATGCCTCTTAATAAATCAATAGTATTGTACTATAATTCGTATGATTTGCATTTTTTTAATTATTTACAACAATAGTATTGACACTATTAATTTAATAGTAAAATTTGAAGAAAGTTTTGAAAGAACATAACCAAACAACAACTTCACAAAAAATAACTAATGTTAAACCAGCAAAAATTATGCATATGTACAAACACAAATATGCGCAGGCACGAACAAACCCAAAAAGATTGACAGACATTAATTTAAGTGGCGAGTCAGGCACACCAAATGACATAACGCATATACAACCAATAGGTATTCAATCTAAGCCTAATTCAACTCGATCTTTCGATATTACTTGTAAACGAAGTAAGTATTCAATGGTGGATATAGAATCAAGCGGGATACGGGATCCTCCGAGCAAATAATTTATTCTCTTTCTCGTTCGCGCAGACTAGCTGCATCCTGCATTTGAAACCAAGCTAAAAGAAGAGTATCAAAATGCAACGAAACCATCGTTGAGCAACGACAACAGCGACAACCATCGTTGTCGTTGCCTGTGAACGAATACACAACAAAATAATTAAAGAGAAGAGTGACTCTGACTCTATGGTAAGAGCTGCCACTTAACAATGTTTTGAAAAGGGATAGGGAGTACGTAATAGTATTTCGCTGTCTGCTAAATTAACAAAAAAATAAAATAAAATTACCCTGAAATATGTTCAAAATTTTGTTGCATTAAGAGCCGCAGAAGTTTTTTATTATTTTTAAGCAAATTCAATAGTAAAACACCATTGTAATTGTTCGTTAATAGTGTTATCCTATTGAATCAATGCTTAAAAAAACTATTGTTACGAAAAACTAATACGATAATACCATTGGTACGTTCTTATTTAATAGTATCATACCATTAGAATTAAAGGATCATATATATTTTAGCAAACACAAAAAGTTGCCATTGAAATATTCTTTTCCCAATGTATTTTATTATTAAAATCTAATACTTCATGCCAAAATGAGCTCATTTATAAATTTACAGCAACAAATGTTTTTACCTGACGCTGGCTGGAAGAAACATGTATTTTGTCAATCGAGTAAATCCAGCCTTAAGGCTTTACAACATACATTCAACAACTTTTTGCAAAAAGTATTTTATTATTACAAAGTGATAAATATATACTTTTTGCAAAAAGTACAAAAGTAAGAAATTAAAATACTCGCTAAAAAAACCTGCTTGCAAAAAACATACGAATTTCGTATTTTTTTCCAAGCAGATGTCTGCAGCACAGAAATTTATTTATTACTTTTCTACTTTTTGGCAAAAGTTGGTAAATGTAGCTTAGCCATTAACTTCATAGGCCTACTTTTTGCAAAAATGAGAAATAAACATCGTTGCTAAAGAAACCTGCTTGCAAAAAAACATTCTAAAATTATTCTGATAGATAAATGTAGCCACCATTCATAATTTTCAATTGTTTTTTTTTTTTGCAAGCAGGTGTCCTTATTTCGCACTTTTGCATTTTTTGCAAGAAGTACCAAAGTGAGAAATAAAATTACTATGTTAAAATCACCTGCTTGCAAAAAAAAAAACAATAAGGATTTGTGTAAAATTATAATCCAGAGCAATTTGTATTTGTTTTTTTGCAAGCAATTGCCCTTAGCATGTTTATGTTTATTTCTCAATTTTGCACTTCTTTCAAAAAGTAGGTCTTTGCAGTTAAGCCGTTTTGTATGCTAAAGACACCTGCATGTAAAAAAATTAAATTTGTATTTAATGGTTAAACTTGGTGTCTTAAGCCTTAACTACATAGACCTACTTTTGTACAAAAGTGAGAAATTAAAATGCTCATTAAAGAAACATGCTCACAAAAAACCGAACGAAAATTGTTCTGACACATAAATTAAACCACCATGCACAATTTTCCATTGCTTTTTTGCAAGCAGGTGTCTTCAGAATACATATTTATTTCTCACTTTTGTACTTTTGTACAAAGTAGGCCTTTATGAATTCATCTTTATTTCTGGCTTATGTACTTTTTAAATTCTCCAAAACCAACGCACAAAAAAATTCTCAGTTTGTATTTCTGGCTATTCCATTCTTTCTAACAAAAAAATCACTGAAAAAGTATCCAATATAAATCCAGACAAAACCCAGTGTTAATAGGCACTAAAAAATAATAAAGTGTCAGCACTGAAGTTCGAGTAAGTATCTGTTTGCACACAGCAACAATGATTGGCTGGCGTCCTTTCGGTTTTTAGTTCCAATTTGAATTTTGTTACTTGTTGCTTGATCATTCGTGTTTCTACTCTCATCGTCGTCGTTGTCAGCTCCATAAGAAAGTAAAAGTGAAAAATAGTAAAGGTAATACAAATTAGTAATAGTGTTTTTTTTTTGTTCAAAAACGAGGGTTTGTTTGGTGGCGTGGGTCGGCGTCGTGCCTAAATATATACATGGAGACATGGTAAGTTCTTTTATAAATTTTTACATTATAATCATTAAAATATCATCGGTGTACGCATTCAAAAAAATATAATTGATTTATACAATTGAATGAAATGGTATTTAAAATATAAAATGTAAAATTACACGTGGGGCGCCATTGGAGCCCCAAAAATGTCTATACATACATAAAACCAATCATTGAATTGCTAAATCGAATAAAAGAATGAAAATCGGTGTACGCATTAAAAATATATAATATAATTTACAAAGAAAAAATAACTCACAAAAAATTAACATTTTTGCAAAAAAAAAAAAACTTTTTTACAAAAAAAAAATAACCTTTTTGCAAAGAAATGTTTCTCGCACAAAAACAAAATTAACTTTGAAAAAATATTAACTTTTTTGCAATAAAAAATTAACTAAAAAAAAAAACTAACTAAAAAAATAACTTTTTTGCAAAAAAATGCGTTTCTCACAAGAAAAGTAACTTTTTTACAGAAATTAAATTTAAATATTTCTTATTTAAGACATTATTCAATACAAAAAATAAATAACTTTTATCAAAAAAAAAAATAACTTTTTTACAGAAAAACACTTTACTTTCTTACAAAAACAAATTATCTTTTTTACAAAACAGAATTTAGTTTTTACAAAAAAATTAACTTTCTTACAAAAAAATTTAATCTTTTAAAAAAAATATTAACTTTTTCACATTTTCATAAAAGCTTTTCTACATTTTCACAAAGTATTTTTAGATTTTCATAAAGATAGAATACATTTTTCACAAAAAAAAAAACAAATAACTTTCTAACAAAGAAAAATTAAATATTATTTTGCAAAAACAATTAACTTTTTTACAAAAAAAAATTGAATAACTAAATAATTTTTTTTACAAAAAGCAAAATAAACTTTTTTGCAAAAAAAAATTAATAATCCAAAAAACTTTTTTACAGAAATTAAACTTGAATTTGTGTTAAATATTTTTTGATTAAGACATATTCAATACAAAATATAAATATCTTTTTTTCAAAAAGAAAAAATTACTTTTTGTACAGAAAAAAATAATTTAAAAAAAAATTAACTTTCTTACAAAAACAAATTATCTTTTTTACAAAACGAAATTAAATTTACTTTTTCAAAAAAAAAAATTAACTTTATACAAAAAAAATATACTCTTTTACAAAACTTTTTTATTTTTACAGAAAACATGTTTTTTGAAAAACATCTGTCTTTATTTACTTGCTTAAAAATTGGGATATTTTGAAAATGAGAAATTATTCAGTTGTAGTTTATATTTCTTTCTATAAATTACATGTATATATTTTCGCTCAGCACTGACTTACTGACTCACTGACCGGGTAACGCTGCTAAGCCCTGACTCACATGAAATAACATAATATGTTCGACGGGCGCCTTAGGCGACCTGCAATTTGACTTATTGATGATTGCTAATGAAATTCAATAAAATCGTTGTTTCAATAAATTGTAGTCCAGGCAAATTAGAATCGCAATGAGGCAGATTTGGATGTAGTAGTCACTTAGATTTTTGTGGAATTCGATCACAAATAATACATACAATGAAAAACTTTAGTTGCTCCCGTGTGAAAAAGGGAGAAAAGTACCCTGTTTTTTGTTTGTTTTTTTCTTATACAACTTTGTAAATATGCAACTTAGGAAGACAGAAATTAGATATTAATTTGTTTTCTATAAAACTCTGAACAAGATGACGTTTTTATTAAAAACTCACCTATGTAGATACATTTAAATTCTATATATCAATGAAGTCGTAGAAAAGTTACAAAAAAAAAGGTAGTTTTGAAGCACTCCACTGACAGGTAAAACATTGTGAAATCCTACAATAAATATGTACTCAAAAACTCTAGAGTATTGAAAAATGAAATCCCAATATATAGTCTCATTGTTTTGGTATGATAAATAAAGTTAAAAAAGTGCAGTCTAAAATGTTTGCGTTAATGCTGTGGTCAAAGTTAGACACTTAAGTTGGAGTTCATTTCTAAGACGTACTTGAAACTCACTATCATGAAATATCGTCAGAATATCATTTTTATTTTTGTAGCAACTTTTGTAGCGATTTAAAAACGAAAATTGTATTAAAAATACATTAATGTGGTTATTGTGTACGCGCTCACTCATATCGGTATTTTTAATTATTAATTGTTTGAACTACTCTAGTTTCATTTTTAATGTATTAAAAATGAAGAAAAAATGAAGTGTCATACGGGCTTAACTAGTATCATACTAAAACAATTTCTTTATAAAACTCTAGCTGAAAAACATACCCATTTTGGCATTTATAAAAATGTCAACGTGTCAAGTGGATTTAGTACGATGCTAAACATATAAAATACCCATTTGGTGATTTTAACTCAAGTCATTTGAAATTTGCTATACTCATCTTGATATTTACCTAGAATCATACTAAAAATGCCTTTACACCTTACTAAATCGACAAAACACAAAATAATTTAATTACAAAATATTAAAATCGATTTCTTTATAAAATATAGCAAGACATACAAAGTATATAGCTGTTGTGGAAAAAAAGTGCATCTTGCCGAGAACGAGAGTTGTTCGCATCGACAAAAAAAAGGACACACAAAGCTATTGTGGAAAAAAGGTACATCCTGCCTATTACAGGATGCAGACTTCGATTTGAACTCCAATTGGTAAGAATCTACACATAATTTTACTTTATACTATGATATTATTATGAATGTTTTTTTTTAATACAAATTCTATATACTACTGAAATACATCAGCCAAGTAGAAGACTTAGCATTATTTAATTGGACCTGTTGAATTATTGATTCAAAATAGCTTTTAAGGGCCTACAGTCCTTAAAAATTGGCGTTTCGTCCCAGTGTTCTCACTTGGACTCTTCCGTTGACAGTGAGGGCCTTGTCAAGTCGCAATTTTTATTAAGTTCAGTCCAGATGGGTTTTTGATTTCCGAATAATTAAAGAAGAGGGAAAATGGGCTAACGCAATAAAAAGATATACATAAATGATTTAATTAATAAGGGTATGTTTTCCTAGTTATTTTCTTTAAACTTCCTGTTAACGTGGTTTATTTACCATTATAAATGCCTGGCCCAAAACTATAATGTATGATGTCAAAGAGAACGAAAGAAATGAGTCTTATACTTTAATCAAAATTTGTATACTTCGAGCAGCTTTCAGATAGTCAAAAACTAAAATTTAAAAAATCGATGGTAAAGCTTTTGTCAAAAAACGCATTCAAATTTAATACTTTTGCAGGACTACTCAGAACTATAAAGTTCTATGCTATTCAAAACTCAACGTAGAACGCTCTGTTTTATTTCTCTCATACAAATAACCAATGAATTAAAGTTATGTAATCATAGAACGCTTCTGCACAAAGTTGTTTAACGAAGAACATTTTTGAAACGATATGTTTATTCAAAAGTTCTATTGCAGGTTCACTTTCAGTTTTATTATTTCAATGAGTATTGATCATGAGATACTTGATGATTTTGTGCGGAATGCTTTTTTTTTTAATAAATCTTTCTAGTTTTTATTTTGGTATCAAAACATTCACTTATTTTACTTTTTAAATTTTAAAAAAATTGAAATTAAATCAATGCCATATTTAGTTATATCTGAACTTACAGTAAGAAAAAACAATTCAAAGAAATGTTCTATGTTAAAACAAAAATAGCTTACAGATATTTTGACTTAAATTCATTACTTAAAGCTTTGCACTCGACTTTCTAAGAAAATGTGGGTATCCTAAAAAATAACACTATACCTAGTTGAAAAATGTCTTAAGCGGGTTTATTTGTTTACATGAATAAGTTTGCCATTTCAATTACTCGTAAGTTTTTGTGATATTTACCATGTATTTTCATAAAATTTAAACATTTGTCGTGAACTTAGACTGAAAAACAGCTTACTCTGTTTATGCAATTTTTACATCCAAACTTAAAAACAAAATCGCTCGTAATATTTTAATAAATCCAAAAATATGGTATTCCTCTAAACCAAACTCAAAAGAATAAGTTTTTCTTTAATAAGGAAAAAGATGGACTAAGCTGGTTTTCAGTGAGCAATATTTTCTTTGCGGATGTGGGCATTCTGTTTATGAGTTTAAGTATTGTTATTGTTAATAAAAAAATGTTATAATAAGCTCGCATATATTGGAAATTGTTTCCAAAAACAAATTAGTAACATAGGTATTTATCAATACATAATACAGTTTAATCTTTTGTAAAGGTCACAAGTCCCCTTTTTGTGATTTTACCATGTATTTTCATAAAATTTAAACATTTGTCGTGAACTTAGACTGAAAAACAGCTTACTCTGTTTATGCAATTTTTACATCCAAACTTAAAAACAAAATCGCTCGTAATATTTTAATAAATCCAAAAATATGGTACTCCTCTAAACCAAACTCAAAAGAATAAGTTTTTCTTTAATAAGGAAAAAGATGGACTAAGCTGGTTTTCAGTGAGCAATATTTTCTTTGCGGATGTGGGCATTCTGTTTATGAGTTTAAGTATTGTTATTGTTAATAAAAAATGTTATAATAAGCTCGCATATATTGGAAATTGTTTCCAAAAACAAATTAGTAACATAGGTATTTAACAATACATAATACAGTTTAATCTTTTGTAAAGGTCACAAGTCCCCTTTTTGACAAAATTAAGTTATTAAGTTACACTCATAGCTATTTTTTTCTTCCAGATTTATTTTTCGAAATTTTAATTTTGGTAAGAACTGCTGTACTTCTATTCTTTTCAAAAGTAAATTTAAAAAAATTCTGAAGTTTGACTAATGAAGAAGCAAAACATTTAAACAAATTTTAATGCATTATTATTATTATGTGTCGTAAAAAAAAATATCTTATGAATTCAAATTCAAGTCTTATTTTATTAAACATGGCCCATGAAATTTAAAAGCTCATAAGTCTACCTACTACAGTACACTATTTTGAACAACTTAGCAAAAAAAACAGAAAAACCAGGTGTAGTGTCTATGATTCTTCTGTACTTTACAATTTCTTTTTGTTTTTTTCCTTTTCTTCGTTAAAATTTCTTTTATCTAAATTTTTGAAAACTTTTTTCCTTGTCACCAAAAATGTAGTATATATGTAGATTCAATTTAATATTTTATTTGAACGACCTTTCAGTTTGAAATCTATTTTATTTATATCAATATATTTAACACAATCTTCTAGAATCAAATATTGCCTAGGAAATAATGACTTAAATTATATTTTTATTTTATTGTAAAGTACAGTAAAATGATAGACACTATACCTACCAGGTTTAACACATACGTGGTGGTGTATATATTTACTATACTAAAAACCGTTGTGATTCTCTCGACGACTTTTCGAAGCACGATTTCTTTTTGATTTCAATTCCAACTAATAAATTTTGCTTACATATAGATCTTTGTAGGTACATTTTAATAACTTATACCATTCATATTTTTATTTTTCTTTTCTTGAAAATATTTTCTCTGCGAAATTGTTCCAGTTAAGTCAGATCTACTATCGGAAGAAGAATAAAATTCAATTGTTTGTTTTTTCACAATACCGATCCTTGGTCTGAGGTAGAGAAGAAGTGGGCTTCAGTTGAACGAAAACGCCGGCGCCCGTGTTGAAATACTATCAGAGACCAGCAGCAATATTTAAAAAATAACGTCAATAAAGCAGAGACTAGTCTCGGAAATTAATCGACGAAGTAGATGGCACAGATGATAGGAAGTGAATTTTTTTTGTTTCATTGTTACTTAGTAAAAATTAATTAACTTTCAATACATTTTGAAATGATTTTTAAAAATAGCACGAAACCTTTAAATCTTTTTTTGAAAGACCCTTATGTTTATATTTTTTTTTTCAGACTCTCGAAACAGTATTACATTTTGACTGCTGCATGCTCCTTATCATCAATGATGTCACCAAATAACAAAAAGTGGAAATCCTTACCATAATAGAAACCCAGTACTCAAAACTCCCAGATTATTTTCACTCTTAGTGTTCAAGACCTATAACAGGTTTTTGAAAAATAAGAAAAAAAAACAAATTTGTTGAATATTCATGTTTATCATTCTATTACTATCACCCTATAATTTGCACTCTTATAATTAATAACTCTTGATTTGTAGTTCTTATACAATATTATACCAAACATTCTATGCACGAATATGTTATCAATCAGAATAATAAACTATGTTTTAGTTCACACTGAAATCTCAACACAATCGGGTGTTTTACTCAACAGGTTATGGGCCCAATCACCAATAGGCAATCATTTAATTAATATACATAAATAAATTTTGTTTGCTGGTCCATATTTTTATTTGTACAGTCGTATTGTACACTCGATAGCTTAGAGCCCGGCAAAAATTGTACAGTCGTTTCGTACACTCGATAGCTTAGAGCCCGGCAAAAATTGTACAGTCGTTTCGTACACTCGATAGCTTAGAGCCTGGCAAAAATTGTACAGTCGTTTTGTACACTCGATAGCTCAGAGCTTGGATTAAATTGTTCAGTCGATTGTACACTCGAAAGCCTATAACGCTCTGTTTTTTTTTTGATATCTTCTGGAGCATGGATAGTGAACTCGTCAAGATTGACAAACTTGTCAATAGCGAAAATTGGAGCTTATGGAAATTCCAATTGAAAGTTATGATGAAAGCGAGCAAAACATGGGATGTTGTAACTGGTGTTAAGGTGAAACCAGAATCTGGAACTTGTTTGGCGGAATGGGTTAATCTGGATAACAAAGCTCAAAGAATGATTGTGACGACAATCGGACAGGAACCTATGCTACACATAATGAACTACGAGTCATCGGCGGATATGTGGGCTAAGTTAGAAAGCGTCTATGAGCAGAAATCCGAGACAAGCATTCACTTGTTACAGCAGCTTCATATTTCAAAGCTTCAAAAGCTTGCGCAGCAGCTAAATGATCTTGGCGAAGAAATCTCGGAGAATATGCTCATCACAAAAATTCTCATGACTCTACCTGAGAACTTTAGTCATTTTTTTACGTCTTGGGAGTCAACTGAGAAAAAGGAGCGAAATTTGGGAAATCTTACTGCTAGGCTGTGCATGGAAGAGTCCAGAATTGGTGTGCAAAATGGAGTTTCTGGCGCTTTTTTGGCTAAGAAGCAAAAGTCAAAAGGTGACGCTACAGGTGGTGGTTATTTGCCAGATAATAAAAAACGTGGTAAATGCTTTATTTGCAAGAAGGAAGGCCACTGGAAGAACGAGTGTCCGAGGAGAAGAAGGAAGTCCTGTAGTAACAGAATTGGCGATGCTTTTGTTGGTGAGATGAATTATTGGGCAACTGCTGAAAAAGATAGTTGGTTTTTAGATTCGGGGGCTAGTGACCATATGTGCTTTAGAAAGGATTGGTTTCAAGATCTGCAAAATTTTGAAAAGCCAATGTTCATTAGAATTGGAAACGGAGATGTCATAAAAGCAGAGGGAAAGGGTTTGGTTAAAATAGTTGCATTTAATGGTAAATTTTGGGAAGAAAGATACTTATCTAATGTATTGTTTGTTCCAGACATCAAGCTAAACTTGTTTTCATCAAATTGCACCTTGGACAAGGGTTTCAATCTGGTTGCGGATAACAATCGCTGTGAAATCCGCAAGTACAACAAGGTTGCAGCAGTTGCTCTTCGGGAGTCACATAAACTCTTTAAGATGGTATTTAAAGTAATTTTAGCAGAGAACGAGGGCACAGCGAATGCTGCCATAGATATGTCTTTGGGATCATGGCATCAGAAATTTTGTCATCAAAACATTGCTCATGTTAAAAATGTATTAGCTGGTCAAAAAATACTTTTCGAAGATGACGCAGATTTTCTCTGTGAAGCATGCATTCTTGGTAAGCATCATCGAACTTTATTTAGTGCAAGTAGCAACAGGGCAAAAGTAGCAGGTGAACTCATCCACACAGATCTCTGTGGTCCGATGCAAGAATCATCATATGGAGGTGCCCGTTATATGCTGTTATTTCGAGATGATTTTTCGAACTTTCGAAAAGTTTATTGCATAAAATCTAAATCGGATGTCAAACATTATATTGCGCTATTTTTGGACCAAGTTCATATAGACACGAGTTAACGTGTCAAAACATTGGGCTCAGATAATGGGCTGGAGTTTGCCAATGAAGAAGTGGATGCTGTGTTACGAAGATTTGGAGTTCGGCACCAAAGAAGCGCACCTTACACCGCCGAGCACAATGGCAGAGCAGAGCGGGATATGCGAACCATCATTGAATCTGCTAGGTCAATGTTACACGCAAGATCCATGACCTATAAGTATTGGGGAGAAGCAGTTACAACAGCAGTGTATACCATTAACCGGACTGGGTGTAGCCCAGAAAAAGGTAAGAGTCCTTTTGAATTATGGTTTAACAAAACTCCAGAAATATCAAATCTACAAATTTTCGGTTCTGATGTATTTGAACATGTGCCTAAGGAAAAAAGGCGAAAATTTAACGCAAAGGCAACTAGAGGTGTATTTATTGGCTACGAGGAAGATACGAAGGGCTATCGTATATGGTTACCTGACAGCCACAAAGTTGCCATTTCCAGGGATGTAATTTTCAAGGAACCGATATCGCCCGTTGCAGTGAAAATCTTTAACGAGAAAGGTGGGGTTGAAAGTGAGATCGTAGAGGAAATACAAGGTTTACAAAAAAAAAAATAATGAACATCTACATCCAGTGGAAGAACAGGTAATTAGATCTGAAAACACTAATAAAGAACCTGTTTCAAGTGAATCACATACGCAAACTGGTGAAGAGACAATTAGTTTTGAAGAAACTAAAAAAGGCCCCGTTTTAAATCAACGTAAAGTGCGTAATAGAGAAGGAATTGTCTTAGCAGAAGAATCTGCCTTAGATCAACGAAAATTGCGTTCGCAAACTGTTAACGCCTGTGCTCTGAATGAAGGCTTTGCTTATTTGGCTGACTGTCAGGAACCACAATGTTTTGAGGACGTGGACAAATCGGAGTTTTACAATCAGTGGAAGATTGCTATGGACGACGAAATCGCTTCACTATACCATAATCATACTTGGGATCTTGTGGAACTACCACCTGGAAAAGAAGCCATATCAAACAAGTGGGTTTATAAACTTAAGCTCGGAGCAAATGGTATAGTTGAACGGTATAAGGCAAGGCTAGTGGCCAGAGGATTTGCACAACAGTACGGAATTGACTACGAAGAAACATTCAGCCCTGTAGTGAAATTTACTTCAATAAGGATGATTCTGGCCCTATGTGCAACCGAAAATTTAAAACTAAAACAGTTTGATGTAAAAACCGCTTTTTTACATGGAAATTTATGTGAAGATGTTTACATGGCCTAACCAAAGGGATATGGTGATGGAACCAACAAGGTTTGTAAGCTACGAAAAAGCCCCTATGGGCTTAAGCAGGCGTCTAGATGCTGGAACCTCAAATTTACCAATTTTTTGAAGAAATTTTGTTTGAAAGTAAGCACGGCTGATTCGTGCATTTTCGTTAGCAATAGAAATGAGAAGAAAATTCTTCTAGCTATCTATATTGACGATGGATTGGTTGCAGCAGACGATAACAATGATATTGAGTCTCTGATAGTATGCATGGGCCAAGAATTTGAAGTTAAAGTGTCAAATGTTAACTACTATCTGGGATTGGAAATTAATGTTTTGGATAGTGGAAACATACAACTGAAGCAAACATCATATGCTAAAAGAGTTCTTTCCAGATTTGGTATGACAGATGCAAAATCTGTTTCAACACCGGCTGAAAACAGGAATGCATCACTTGACTCAAGTTTGAATGTTGAAATGAAGTATCCATATCGCGAAGCTGTTGGCTGCCTCATGTATTTGGCCGTTGGTACAAGGCAGGATATAGCATACGCGGTAAGCTTGGTTAGTCGTCACTTAGATGATCCAAAGTATTGCTACGTGGTTGCGGTAAAAAGAATTTTTAAATATATTCAAGGAACTATCCACCATGGTCTTCTCTTTAAAAAAATCTAACTTACAAATTCATTGTTTCACAGATGCTGACTTTGCTGGGGACTTAGAAAACCGAACCTCAACCAGTGGTTACGCTCTTATAATGGGTGGAGCAGCGGTCTCGTGGTCTTCACAACGTCAAAAGTGAATCGCTCTTTCCACTACCGAGTCGGAATACGTAGCAGCCTGCGAAGGTGTAAAGGAGCTGATTTGGATGCATCGCTTATTTTCTGAACTTGTTTCGAAAGGTGCAGAGGTTCCAACTCTCAACATGGACAATCAAAGCGCTATAAAGCTCATTGAGAACCCGGAGTTTCATAAGCGCACGAAACATATTGAGGTAAAATACCATTTTATCCGCCAAAAATTCGAAGAAGGACTTTTTACTCTCAACTTTGTTCCAACAAATACACAAACTGCAGACATTTTTACAAAGCCATTGCCTAAAGATCGTTTTGAGTCACTACAAAATGCCTTAGGAGTTCTTAAACTCTAAATTATTATTGAATTGAATTATATAATGAACTTAAAATAGAATTATAAAAGTGGAAGTGTTGAATATTCATGTTTATCATTCTATTACTATCACCCTATACTTTGCACTATTATAATTAATAACTCTTGCTTTGTAGTTCTTGTAACGGATTTAGCTGTTCTCACTCACGAAAAGCGATGACTTGCTTCCCTATAGATCCCTCAGGACCACAGGATTCCCCGAGATCACCTATAAGACGTGAAATGAGTTGTCCAGCCAACAAAGTACGACTCGGCATGCTTGCTTCACCAAAAGACCAGCTCGTCGGTGGGGTGGGTACTTGTACTTGCCGCTGAACTACCGCACAATATTTCATGCCGATCCTAAATGACCCAATAAGAACTATTATATACCTACATATCGCAAAACCACTATCCCTAAATTTTAGAAATGGGAAACCCGAGATGCAAATGGGCCCCTGAGTGTATCCCTCCCTCCGTCTTCTGAAATAATCTAGAAAACTCCATGGTTATTGTTCCACTCTTGTCATTTCAATAACCCCTAATTTGAGACTGAGTAAATTCCTAAGAACTACTATCTACACCGTCGTCTATTCGCATCTTCACGTCTTATCTTTCCCTCTTGCACTGAAAATCAAAATTACTCCATATTAATTCAAATTACTCCAAGTAAAATCAGAATTGCCAAAGCATTTGAATGTTCTACATATAAATTTATTCAATCCAGAAAATGCAAAAAGTTATAAATAAAAAAACTAAAAAAAAAGTAACTCATCTCCCAAGTAAAACAAATAATAAGGAACATTTAAGGTTCATATGTTAATAAAAAAAAAGGAAGTATTCAAGCTTTATAAAAGTAGGCTAAACAAACATAGTATAATAATCTACAATCTAAGAGATCTTATTCGGCATTTGAGTGAAGAGAACAAAAACTGACTCTATGCTCTGATGTCATGCTGTCATATAAAAAAAACAATAACACAAATACTCGGGGTTCTATAAATAGATCTCTCTCTCGCAAAGACACGAATTATTAGCAAAAAAAAATTGATTGAGTCTATTTATTCTTTTCACTCACTCATGCTCGATCTAGGTTTTAATCTCAATTAATCTCACTCAAATAGTATGATTAATAAAAAACTTAATTTTGGGTATGCCCTAAATCACTCATCGTTCAAATTTAAATTTCGCTTTAATTTCCTATTTGTTTGGATAAAACAGCAAATTAAAATGAACTTACCGACTTCTTCAAAGGTGATGTGCACAGCAGCTTTGTTGGTCGCGTAGATGTTTGTTTGTATGAGTTTAGCTAGATTACATATTAGGAAACAAAATCTTTTCAATTTGAACGAAAATTGATTTTAAGAGAGAATACTTATCTTTTGTAAGAGAAAAACGAGATGATTGATTGGATGAGTTATCTTATCTTAGATTTGATACATTAAATTATAGTTTAGGATGCTGTAGAGTATTTGTTGTTGATGCGGATTTTTATGATGAGGTGTGGTAAAAAATATTGTAATTCACCACGATTACGGGGTGGAATATCGGAGGATCGCCTTTATGATGCAGTGATGAAAGAGCTGAAAAAGAACTCGATTTCACAAATGTGAGTGATGGATAAGGGCGGCCAAACGAAAATGATTGCTGGAGCTTATGATGGGTAAGGTAGAGATGACTTGCCAGTGACGTGGCGGAATTTTGTTTGTGTTTGTTGAAGATTAGTGTCGAGGTTTGAAGCGTATATACGAGTATAAGGCTCAAAACCAACTCTCGTTCAGATCGCCTCTAGTACCAAATATTTCGATTGGTGCTTGTGGATGTAATGTTTTTCCTTATGTGTGTTCCCCAGATCCCTACCGATTGAACGATGTACGATCGAGAGCACCAGCTCTCGTGAAACAATCGGACTTGGTGACCAGACTGTGATCTGTGATCTGCAACGATCTCTGTTTCACAGTGGGTAGCAGTGACGTGAAAGCCAACCGCGTGGCTTGGCCACTATCAACCAGAAAAAGTGCAAATTAGACAGATCTATTTGGTATAGTTGCGATGCTGCAGAATACTCTCTACGATCAGGTATAGTTCTAGGGTTCCTCACGTGTGTGGCACAAATTAGGTTTTCCTAGCAATAAATCAAACGCTTAGGTTTCTTTGTAACACAATAATTATTTAACAAAACTGAGTAGTTTTATTCATAAATGATACACTTACTGAATATTATTTGATCAGCGACGTAATTATTCTATATACATATATACGTATGTTTTGTATAGGATGATTAGTTTTATGCACTAAGTGGTGGCTTTTTATGTCGACTACCATGGACGAGAGTTGGATGAGAAAAGAATGATTGGCGGAAATATGAACGTACTTCGCATAAAAAAAAATTGACATGATCGAAAATCAGTTCTGTTGGTGTTCGAAATTTCGAACGTCCGAACATGTGTGGAATTCTATATGGTTGGACGTATTCAGTGATATACGTTGACATAAAGTGTACAATATAAGGTGGTCCATATACAACATTTCAAGTTCTCGCCCGCCCGGTCAAGAAGTTGAAATGAAACAAGGACTATCTTTCGCACCAATAAGTATTTGCAAAAACAAATAATGCAGTTATGAATAAAGTATATAGGTTATGTCCGCATATCTTTGGCGTGTACGATTCCCAACGCATTTCCGTTCAAATCTACTAATTCATATAAATTGTTGCTAACAGTTTTTTTGATTTTCGCCTGGACAAATTTTGGGCATAACTTCGCATTCCTCTTTTTGGATTTGTCACTTAAAATGAAATTGCGTTTTAGAACAATTTGTCCAACATTAAACTTACAGGATTTGCTGCGGGTATTATAGGTTTTTTCATATATTTTATGTGCATCCGCTAAAGATTTTTTTATACGATCATGAATCAAGTTCATTCTCAAAGCTTTGGGTAAAACATTAAATTCAGAATTATTTAGACTATTTAATTTCCTAAGTATCACATAATCAGAGCCATGCTCGAGCTTAGACTGGCCAAATAAGGCTTCATGAGGCGACATGCCTATCGCTGAATGCACCGTCGATCTTAATGCACTCAAAATCAATATAAGGTGTCTATCCCAGTTAGACTGATCGGACCCAATGTATGACCTTATTGCTGCTAAAATTGAGCGGTTGACGCGCTCGCTTGCGTTTGATTGAGGGGCATATGAGGCAGTTCTAATATGTTTTGTACCATATGAATCGAGAAATTTTGAGAATTCTTTACCTACAAATTGTTTCCCATTATCGGATAAAAGAGACTCTGGTACTCCATAAAGTGAAAAAACTTGATCCTCCAAAAATTGCACTGCTGCATCTGCAGTGGCTTTTCTAATAGATTTCGCAAGAACGAATTTAGTAAGCTGGTCAAGACATACTATTATATAAGAATTTCCTTTTTTGGACCTTGGATAGGGACCGAGGAAGTCAACGTATACATGTTGAAATGGCCTGTCAACGATAAAAGATTGTCCCATCGGTGGTCTTAGGACGGAATTTGGGGCTTTTGACGCTTTACAAACAAGACATCCTCCGATGAAGGATTTTACTTGAGCTGCCATATTAGGCCAGTAAAATCTTTCTCGAAGACGATATAATGTTTTTGTAACTCCACCATGCGAAGCTCGAGGGGGGTCATGAGCCAGCCGAATCAAGTGGTTAGTCAGGGCGGCCGGAATCCACAGTTTCCAAACACAATCGTCTTCTCTGGGATCCCCTGTGCAATGTCTGACCTTCTTGTATACAAAATTTTCTGAAACCTGAAGGTCAGGTAGCTGGGTTTTATTTTTCTCTATAGTTTCGATCAACCTTATATACTCATCCGACTTGAATGACGGATCAGTAAGGTCGACCTGTAGAACATCGGAAGGGCTCACGACACTTGTTGTGTGGAATGCTATTTCATCAGCAGCGTACACTCGTGAAAGCGCGTCTGGTGCCACATTTTGAGAGCCCTTACGATGCTCTATAACAAACGAGAATCTTTGAAGCCGTAAGCTCCACCGCGCCAATCTGCCACTTAAATCTTTCTGACTCATAAGCCACCTGAGACTCGAATGGTCAGTCACTATTGTAAAGTTGTGTCCTTCAACATACGGACGAAACTTTTCAACGCCTAACACGGCAGCTAAACATTCCAGCTCCGTAACGCTGTAGTTACGCTGAGCTTGATTTAATTTATACGAATAGTAGTAAATCGGTTTCTCTAATCCCTCTTCATCCAGTTGACTTAACACGCAACCAACACCGGTGGATGAAGCATCACTTAAGATAAGAAAAGGTTTCTGAAAATCAGGATTCACCAGTACGGGGGCTGTTGTAAGTGCCAATTTAAGTTGTTCGAAAGCATTTAGTGCTTCGGCCGAGAATGTACCAACCAGACAAACCCAAAAACCTTCGAACTTGTCGCGGAGTTTTTGGTACTGGGAAGTCGCGAATCGCGGAAACTTTGTCTGGGTCTGTTTTGATACATCCTCCGCCAACTATGAATCCTAGATAACGAAGTTCTTTAAAACAAAATCTTGATTTCTCAAGATTGATTGTGAGCCCTGCTTTACGCAAAAGTGAAGATAGGGTACGTAAGATTTTAACATGCTCTTCAAATGTTCGCGAAACGATCAGCAAATCATCCAAATAAACAAACACGAATTGTTTCAATTCATTTGGGACCACTTTGTCCATTAGTCTGCACAAGCGTTGAGCGGCGTTGCAGAGGCCAAAGGGCATAACCTTGAATTGATACAAGGGCCTGCCGGGCACACTAAACGCTGTCTTCTCCCGTGCCGATTCAGCTTGAGGAATCTGCCAGAATGCGCCCTTCAGATCCACGCTACTGATGTAGTGTGTATCTGATTGGCGACTTAGCAGATTCTCTACATGAAGAAATGGATAGGCATCACTTTTAGTTGCTTTGTTGAGCTTCCTGGAGTCAAGGCACAAGCTGTTTTTCCCAGGTTTACGCACCAAGACAACAGGAGAACTCCAAGCACTTTCACTTTCCTCAATAACGTCCAATGCAATCATCCTATCCAATTCTTCATACATTAACTTCTGGATCGCTGGTGACACGGGATAGTGTCGTTGTTTAATAGGCTCGGTTTCACCTGTATTCATTGTATGTTCCTCTAATGTTGTCCGTCCAAGCCCTTCTTTGGCATAAGACGGAAACATCCGTATAACATTTTTGATTTCCTTAGATTGAACGGCTGAAAGTTCGTGGGCATTTGCGTCGCATTGCCGAAGTGGCAGTGGGCAAATTTCAGACACAATTTGAGGAGCGATCTCAAAGAGTGTCCAAAAGTTTATCCCAAGATATAAAGGTTGTTGTAGAGATGGAACTAAGTACATCTTAATTTTCTTGGTCACATTCTTGTAGGTTATTTGGGTGGTTAACTCCCCTACGATCTTTTGTGGCTGTCCACTTGCAGTTTTAACATTGGAATTTAAATTTTTAAAGTTTAAACCTTGATCTTTTACTAGCTGTAGACATCCAGCTCCTAGACAACTGATGCTTGCACCACTGTCTAGAAGACCAAGCATCGTCTTCCCAAACATGGAGATGCTGGCATAGGGTCTAGGATCTTCTAGGTTGAAAAGTGTAGTGGCACAAATTTCACGATGCATATCACGCTTATTTTTAAAACGACTTCTTAGCTTTTGGATTCGATTCGAAACTCCGTTAAAGGTTCTATTACGAGCTTCATAATAATTTTGTATTCGTTGATGAAGTGGAAGGGATTCAGGCTTATCTAAAGGTACGAGAACAGGAAGTTTATTATGCTTAAAGTTATCTCGTTTCAAAATTTGAGTCGGTATTAATTCCGTATCGCTACTAAGATGACTTGAATCCGTAGAGGTAACTATAGTATTAGAAGGTTTTAGAAAATCAGGTAAATTTGTTGAATCAGATATTTTTTTACAATCAGGTAGTTTAGTCATATCCATTGAGTTTGTCAAGTCAGGTAAAAAGGTAGAGTCTGTTTGAGAGGTATTTAAATTATTTTCACTTAATTCTGTACCGGATTCTCTTTCGGAGGGCAAAACTCTCCGGTGCTCGGATTGCCCCGTTTTCGGTTTCCCGAACACTTGGAGCATTTTGGTGTCGTTGTGTTCTCCGTGCCACATTTGTAACAAAACAGATTACGCTGCGGATCAGGACATTGCACAAAAGAGTGGCCTTTGACCTTGCAGTTCCAGCAAGGGAAATTTAAAAATTTTTGTTGTGCATGCATTGCATTCACAGCTTCAACATCGAATGAATCTGCCTCAGGCCAATCGCTTTCTAATTCATTGATTTGTTTTTTAAAGTTATTTTGCACAAAAGGTTTAAGCCGAGAACTTTCATTTTGTGCATGTTTTTCAATGGAGCGACATACATACACCATTTCGGCTAGACTCTGGGTGTTAAATGTTATCAGAAGTTCCCCTGTTCTTCTCTTAACATTCTGCTTTATTAATTCAATTAATTCTCTTCGAGACTTGGGGTAATGCAGTCGAGCATTCATAACAAGAATGGCGTTATAGAAGTCGTCGAAACTTTCATTTGAACCTTGACGACGGTCGTACATTTTACGCGAGAGTTCCGAGTCGGTTTCGATGCTTCTATATTGTTCAACTAGAGCAATCTCAAGAGTTTCCCAAGTTGCATTTGGATTGGTCTTGCAAAAAGTCTAGAACCAACTTTCGACAGGGCCGGTCACGAATAAATGAAAATGAAGGAAAATATCCTCCCACGAAACTTTGTAAGTCTTTTGGAGTCTTTTTAGACGAAGGAGAAAATCATCTACTGTCATTTTGGCGGTATCAAATTTTAAACGCCATTTATGAATTTCAACCGTTTTAATGGAGTCACTAAAAGAAGGATTTTGGAGATGGCTAGGACTTGGTGCATTTAGACTTAGGGCATTAATTTAATTTAATTTTTTAACAAGTTTTGAGCATTTTCACTGATATACGGGTCGGTCTCGACATTGACTTGTTCTCTCGGGGGATTTCCATTTCCGTTGATTGGGGAATGTGGAGTTGGATGAGCAGTACTGTGCTGTCGAGGGGGATTCCTAATATGTGAGGTTTCTAAGGGTGCTGCTAAATTTGAAGCTAAAGCTTCTCGAATAGTTTTTGTAACTTCTTCCCTAATTTTAGCTCTTTCTTGTTCGTACTCAGACTTTCTAGCTTGTAAATCTTCTGTCCTGCTCAAACCAATTGTGGCAGTAACAATGTTTTTTATGTAACGCTGTAAGCTTTCGTTTAAAGAATTATTTACTCGATTTTCATCGGGCGGATCACCATTTTCATCACCTGACTGAAGTAATGGGTGAGGTGGATCGTCTGGCAAGTCGTTAGACCCGGATGCCATTGGTAAATGATTAGTTCCTGCAGAACGTGTATTTTGTGCCTGAGATTTGACGAGGTTTTTGTTGGGTTTGGGTGCCATCGGGCAATGGGTAATCAATTTGAGAAAGTACAAATTAACGAAAAAAAAAAAGAAATCACTAAGTCAAGAAAAGCTTTGGAATACAAAAAAAATTCAATAAGATAAAAATAAAAGGATCTCGAAATATAAAAGTAAGAGTATAGTAAAAATTAAAAAAAATTTAAAACCAAACTTTGATTTGTAAATATCAACAAAATATGTAAACCAATTACATATATCAATATTCAATAAAGTACAAAGAAAATATAATGTCATGCGTGCTTGGGAAAGTAATGAGTGAAGTGCGTATTACAACAACGATGGTGAACTAAAATCTAGGAAATATGTGCTTAAGTTCACTAACTATATACAAAAAGTTTACAAACGCAACTAAGAGACTGATTTAAATAACCTTTCTACTCTTAGGCCGTTCCCTTCTTCAAATAATTTTGATTGAACTAATGATTTTATTGTTTGTAAAAATAGAACTTATAAAAAAAATATTCACTGGGGCTGAATATCTCCAACTTACAATGGTTTTGTTAGTTCAAAAGAAACATGAGCGCAACAGTCGGAGAATAGTTTCTGGAACTGAAAACTCCCGGTCGTTCATGAAGAGAACTGAAAGCTTTTAACTTTAAGTCAAATTTGAAACAGTCAATGCAACAAACGGAGAAGCTGTAACCAGTACAAACAAAATCTCCCGGTCATTGAACTTGTCAATTAAAACTTAATGTTTTACATAACTAAACCATATGAATTATCGCTGCACAAAGTATGATACAAAGACCGATACTTTGGGACGATTTCGTATGTGGTTGTAAAAATCTCAAAGAATTTCAGGTTAAAGCAAAAATAAAAGATTCAATGTAAGCTGATCTAACAGAAATTATTTCTAGATGGAATGAAACAACATATTTAATAAACGTATTCGATGCCCCACGTTAGGCGCCACCTGTGTAACGGATTTAGCTGTTCTCACTCACGAAAAGCGATGACTTGCTTCCCTATAGATCCCTCAGGACCACAGGATTCCCCGAGATCACCTATAAGACGTGAAATGAGTTGTCCAGCCAACAAAGTACGACTCGGCATGCTTGCTTCACCAAAAGACCAGCTCGTCGATGGGGTAGGTACTTGTACTTGCCGCTGAACTACCGCACAATATTTCATGCCGATCCTAAATGACCCAATAAGAACTATTATATACCTACATATCGCAAAACCACTATCCCTAAATTTTAGAAATGGGAAACCCGAGATGCAAATGGGCCCCTGAGTGTATCCCTCCCTCCGTCTTCTGAAATAATCTAGAAAACTCCATGGTTATTGTTCCACTCTTGTCATTTCAATAACCCCTAATTTGAGACTGAGTAAATTCCTAAGAACTACTATCTACACCGTCGTCTATTCGCATCTTCACGTCTTATCTTTCCCTCTTGCACTGAAAATCAAAATTACTCCATATTAATTCAAATTACTCCAAGCAAAATCAGAATTGCCAAAGCATTTGAATGTTCTACATATAAATTTATTCAATCCAGAAAATGCAAAAAGTTATAAATAAAAAAACTAAAAAAAAAAGTAACTCTTCTCCCAAGTAAAACAAATAATAAGGAACATTTAAGGTTCATATGCTAATAAAAAAAAAGGAAGTATTCAAGCTTTATAAAAGTAGGCTAAACAAACATAGTATAATAATCTACAATCTAAGAGATCTTATTCGGCATTTGAGTGAAGAGAACAAAAACTGACTCTATGCTCTGATGTCATGCTGTCATATAAAAAAAACAATAACACAAATACTCGGGGTTCTATAAATAGATCTCTCTCTCGCAAAGACACGAATTATTAGCAAAAAAAAATTGATTGAGTCTATTTATTCTTTTCACTCACTCATGCTCGATCTAGGTTTTAATCTCAATTAATCTCACTCAAATAGTATGATTAATAAAAAACTTAATTTTGGGTATGCCCTAAATCACTCATCGTTCAAATTTAAATTTCGCTTTAATTTCCTATTTGTTTGGATAAAACAGCAAACGAAAATTGATTTTAAGAGAGAATACTTATCTTTTGTAAGAGAAAAACGAGATGATTGATTGGATGAGTTATCTTATCTTAGATTTGATACATTAAATTATAGTTTAGGATGCTGTAGAGTATTTGTTGTTGATGCGGATTTTTATGATGAGGTGTGGTAAAAAAAATTGTAATTCACCACGATTACGGGGTGGAATATCGGAGGATCGCCTTTATGTTGCAGTGATGAAAGAGCTGAAAAAGAACTCGATTTCACCAATGTGAGTGATGGATAAGGGCGGCCAAACGAAAATGATTGCTGGAGCTTATGATGGGTAAGGTAGAGATGACTTGCCAGTGACGTGGCGGAATTTTGTTTGTGTTTGTTGAAGATTAGTGTCGAGGTTTGAAGCGTATATACGAGTATAAGGCTCAAAACCAACTCTCGTTCAGATCGCCTCTAGTACCAAATATTTCGATTGGTGCTTGTGGATGTAATGTTTTTCCTTATGTGTGTTCCCCAGATCCCTACCGATTGAACGATGTACGATCGAGAGCACCAGCTCTCGTGAAACAATCGGACTTTGTGACCAGACTGTGATCTGTGATCTGCAACGATCTCTGTTTCACAGTGGGTAGCAGTGACGTGAAAGCCAACCGCGTGGCTTGGCCACTATCAACCAGAAAAAGTGCAAATTAGACAGATTTATTTGGTATAGTTGCGATGCTGCACAATACTCTCTACGATCAGGTATAGTTCTAGGGTTCCTCACGTGTGTAGCACAAATTAGGTTTTCCTAGCAATAAATCAAACGCTTAGGTTTCTTTGTAACACAATAATTATTTAACAAAACTGAGTAGTTTTATTCATAAATGATACACTTACTGAATATTATTTGATCAGCGACGTAATTATTCTATATACATATATATGTATGTTTTGTATAGGATGATTAGTTTTATGCACTAAGTGGTGGCTTTTTATGTCGACTACCATGGACGAGAGTTGGATGAGAAAAGAATGATTGGCGGAAATATGAACGTACTTCGCATAAAAAAAAATTGACATGATCGAAAATCAGTTCTGTGGGTGTTCGAAATTTCGAACGTCCGAACATGTGTGGAATTCTATATGGTTGGTATCTTGTTCATAATTTTTTCTGTTGGACGTATTCAGTGATATACGTTGACATAAAGTGTACAATATAAGGTGGTCCATATATTCTTATACAATATTATACCAAACATTCTATGCACGAATATGTTATCAATCAGAATAATAAACTATGTTTTAGTTCACACTGAAATCTCAGCACAATCGGGTGTTTTACTCAACAATTGATTTACAAAACATTTTAATAGTTATTGGAGGTATTATTTTGGAGCTTATCTCCTTATGTTATGATTTTTATAAAATACTCCACCTACAAACGTTATAAATTTAAACTTATGAATTTAAATTAAACTTTTGACAATTATGTCACGTCATTGAATTGAATTTTATTCAAGTTCTTAAAAAATAAAAGTAATTTAATTTATCTTAAAAGAAAAGTTACAGTTATGTTACTGTAAGCCCGATAAATCGATCCAAAAACACAGTTTTAAAATTTTTCTTTTCAGAAAGTTTTCGTTTTCATTCAAAGTTTTCGGTTTCATCTGCATTAATAATTGTTTCTATTAACTCTTCATGATTGCTTAGAAGACTTATATTTTTTATCTTTAAAACTAGCTTTTCACAAATATAAACATTATATAAATGTTATATTATAATGTCTCATTGCTTCAGTTTAATTTTTAATGATTTCAGAATGTATAAGTGTTTTATATGTCATTTAATTTTTGTTTCACCGAAAATATTAATAAATCACATCAGATTACACCATATACATAACTGAAAATGAGAATATTTTGTGTAGGCAAGGAAATTGTTCTCAAATATTTTCAAGTTTTTATTCTTTTAGAAGACATTTGGAAAGGGTACATAAGGTTTCAAACAAATTTGATGAACATAAGTCTAAAAACGTCCAACTCGAAAATGAGAATTTTGAACAAATTTTTCTGGAAAGTACTGAAATGTATTCACAGGATGTGCTTTCATGTTCAGAAACATCAATAGTTAATTCAAATGTATGTTCTTTAAGAAATGGGCTTAACTTTACTTTGGATATTCATAACAATAACAGCTTTAACGGAAAAAATGTAACAATTGTAATAAATGCAATTGAAAAGGAAATAACAAATCCAATAGCAGACAATATTCAATCAAAAATATTGCCATTAATTGAAAACATTGATAACAGAACAGAAGCCTTTAATTTAATGCAACAGTTAGTATTCCCTTTTCAAAAGATAAACACGAAGTACAAATTTATTCAAGAATTGCAACAGCAACAACTATTCCAATATCCCGTTCAGTAAGTAATCAACGAAGAAGTTTGTGAAATAATTAAAAATTATTCTCCGGTATTAGAATCAAACAAATCAATGGGAGTAATTATGCCACTAAAGTTCCAATTTAAAAAAATTTTCGAAACAGGAAGCATCTTAGGGGAAACATTAGAAAACATGAATTCTATAAAAAATAATAACCAAATGAACTTCAAAATTTGATTAACGGTAGCGTTTGGAAAGAAAATTTAAAATCATTTGAAGGAAAACTAGTTATACCTTACAATTTGTATTTCGACAATTTCTGTGTAGATAATCCTTTAGGATCACACGCTAAAGAGCAATCAGTCTGCGGTGCTCACTACAATTTACCAACTGTTCCTAGACACCACCTTTCTAAATTAAGCAACATTTTTGTAGCAGGATTTTTTAAGACAAAAGACAGATCATCTTTTGGAAATGATCATGCCTTAAGACCCTTCATTGATGAAATAAAAAAATAGAAACAATGGGTTTAGAAATTATTACGAATAATCAAACAGTTCGTGTTTATTTTGTTCTAGCTTTTGTACTTGGTGACAATTTAGGACTTAATACTTTTTTGGGATTCACTACAAGTTTTAACTCTAATTATTATTGTCGATTTTGTAAGAGAAAAAAAAGTGAAATGCAATTAGATACTATTGAGCAAATCAAATCAATTCGTGATGCGATAAATTACGACGCTGATCTTGCAATAGATGACGAAACAGTAACAGGCATCAAGGAAGCCTGTATTTTCAATGAAATCTCATCCTTCCATGTCGTGTATAACTACAGTGGCGATATAATGCATGATAATTTTGAAGGTGTGTGTAGGTATGATCTTACAAAAGTTTTGCTATTTTTTATTGAATTGTCAAAACTGATAACATTAGAAATTTTGAATTTTCGAAAACAAATGTTTGACTATGGTGAAACTGAGATTGGAAATATCTCGCCACCTCTAACAATGGAAAATTTAAAATCTTCATCTTTGAAAATGACAACCAGTGAGACAATTACATTCGTTAGTAATGTGACCCTTATGATTGGAGATTTAATTCATGAAGGTGATGAAGTTTGGAATCTCCTCGTAATTCTTGTCAAAATAATAGACTTAGTCATGCTTCCAAGTTTCAATGAACATACTATAAAATCACTAGAACATCTGATTTCGAAACATAATTTCCTTTACGTAAAACTTTTTAAAGAATCCTTAAAACCGAAATTTCATTTTCTAGTTCACTATCCAAGTGCTATAAGGAAGTGTGGCCCACTGAAAAATGTATGGTGCATGAGATTCGAAGCACTTCATAAGGTTTATAAAAATGCAGCAACAGCAACTAATTCTCGGGCAAATATACCGTACACACTCTTAATTCAAGCAGGGTTAAAATTTGCATATAATGTTTCAAAAGAAGCGTTTTTTAAAAACGATTTGGTATTTTATTAAAATGATATTTTTGTAGTCGATTTGAGTAAATATTTAAAGAATAATGACTTACAAATTAAAATAGACCCTAAGAACGCAACTTTCCTAAAAAAAATATATTTTAGGGGTAAACTCTACAAAAAAAACTTTCTTCCTGACAATTTCGTCTTCAGTTAACAATATTTCACTATTTGAAGTCGAAGAAATATTAATAGATGATAATGATGAAGTAAATTTTCTTTTTATTCAGTGGAAAATCGATAATTTTAGTGAGCACATTCAATCGTACATTGTTAGTAACAAAGAACAAAATTTTACTTTAAAAACCATTTTTGATTTTAAAGAACCTCCAATTCATCTCCATTTACTTACAAGTGGAAAAAAAAACATTTCGCGTGAAACAATTTTGAAAACGAAAAGCTTTATGATATAAAAAACATTTTTTTGATTTCACGAAAACCGGCTTTAACATTGCTTGTATAATAGGTAGTAAGTTTAACCAGGATATTATTAATCATAGAATGTTAAATTTTACATTTTAATTTCGACTTTCTGCCTTTGTAAGTAATTTGTAAGATACTCGTATATTATTTTGTACCCATTATTATTCCTCCAGATGAGAGATTGGACTATTCTGAATTTTAGTTTCTAACAACCAGACATTAACTACTTTATAAACATTTTAAAAAACTGTTTCATAATTCTCTTGATTCCTCTTGGTCTAGTCTTTTAGAGCTTACCTCCTTTCGATGACACATTCCTCATATAGGTTTCATCTGCATTAAAATCATCACATTCATAGTAGGTACTTTTCAAACAAAATATGTCAAAATGCATTCTTTAATTTTTAACACCTCTTTCTTTTCACTAAATACCTTTTAATGGCATACTCCATGCCTGAAATGATATAGTTTACGTAGACAAATTTGTATTAGAACTCAACACTCCTCCATTGTACCACCACTCTTAGTGTGTATGCCGAAATGGTTCAAAACTTAAAAAATAGTTAAAAAAAGAAATAACGTCGCAACCTATTTTATTTGTAATAGGGCCGAGTCTTTTGGATCTTACCTCATTTTATACATATTATGAGCTTGCATGTAGTTGGCCCACCAACTATTGAGTTGAGCAAAACTGTTAATTGCAATCGTTTGTCTACGTTTGTACAAGTTTTAGATTCGTTTGTACACTCACCGTTTTTTTTATATAGCCACTTCAAAAAAATTTACGGAGTTTGGCCCACCAACTATAACGCTCGAAAAATCTGGAAATGCAGTTCGATAGATAATCGTTTGTCTATGTTTGTCTTTTTTTTTTTCGTTTGTATACGTCCCAAATTTTTTTGACAAAAAAATTTTTTTTAACCAAATTTTATTAAAATTTTTAAACATATGCATTCGTTTGTCTCTTTTTATAATGATTTTCCATCGTGTTAATTTTTTAATTTGTATTTATTTCTATTTTTAATTAGTCATTACTTTTTTTGGGACATGTAGTTGGCCCACCAACTGCATTCTCTTTTATTTGGGTATCCACAGTTTCAACTTGTATTCGAAATTGCGATAATTAAGACTTTATCCTTTTTTTCTATTCTTTTTAAGGAGTGCCCTGCATTTAGGCTGCATTTAAAAAGACTTAAGTTACACCTTGAGTATATTATTTATTCAGTTAAAATAATTAAAAAAACCCAAACAAAAATAGTTCTAATTCTATAGGTACTTGTTCATTAACTTGAACTTTGCCGTCGGCTTAAGGCTTTTAATGAGTTTCTTGTCTTTATGAAATAGAAAGTAATTATGGGTACAAATACCTATGCATGCCTATTATAGATATTGATAGGTAGTTACCAAATTCTTGGGTACCTACCTAACTACCTACGAGTTTTGGCTGTTTTTTCAGCGAATGGATAAGGGGGGGTTTACTTAAAATAAATGAAAATTATTTTAACTCGAACATAATCATGAAATGTGTATTTCCTGTAGTTCCAAAAACCCATTTTTAATTTTAATAAAAATACCATTATTGTTATTATTGTACTATTCGTACTAGAATGTCAGCTTATTAGGCTTGAACATACTTTATTCCTTCAATTTCATTGAATTTTTGAATAACAACAACAACTTAAAGGCGCTACCACGATTTGTTTGGCTGGAGATATAGCTATTTCGTGCTTTGCCACTTTTGCACTCATCAGTCTCCTTTTTGTGGTGCTGAGCTTTAATCCAATTTTATTTGAAAAACTTTTTATGCACACCATAGGATTCGAACCTACGCATATCAGATTTGCTCAGTCTTAGCAGTCGTGTGCACTACGCACTCCACCGCTTTAGACCACTGACGTCACAGGTCGAGATGTGTTATTTGTTTATCAAATGCATTTGGAGCATCAGCATTTTTATAAGCGCCTTTAAGTATGCTGTCTTGTTCCGCCGTTCCGTTCCGTTAAAATGCTGATGCTCCAAATGCATTTGATAAACAAATAACACATCTCGACCTGTGACGTCAGTGGTCTAAAGCGGTGGAGTGCGTAGTGCACACGACTGCTAAGACTGAGCAAATCTGATATGCGTAGGTTCGAATCCTATGGTGTGCATACAAAGTTTTTCAAATAAAATTGGATTAAAGCTCAGCACCACAAAAAGGAGACTGATGAGTGCAAAAGTGGCAAAGCACAAAATAGCTATATCTCCAGCCAAACAATTGGTGGTAGCGCCTTTAAGTTGTTGTTGTTATTCAAAAAATCAATGAAATTGAAGGAATAAAGAATGGTCAAGCCTAATAAGCTGACGTTCTAGTACGAATAGTACAATAATAACAATAATGGTATTTTTATTAAAATTAAAAATGGGTTTTTGGAACTACAGGAAATACACATTTCATGATTATGTTCGAGTTAAAATAATTTTGATTTATTTTAAGTAAACCTTCCCTTATCCATTCGCTGAAAAAACAGCCAAAACTCGTAGGTAGTTAGGTAGGTACCCAAAAATTTGGTAACTACCTATCAATATCTATAATAGGCATGCATAGGTATTTGTACCCATAATTACTTTCTATTTCATAAAGAAAAGAAACTCATTAAAAGCCTTAAGCTGACGGCAAAGTTCAAGTTAATGAACAAGTACCTATAGAATTAGAACTATTTTTGTTTGGGTTTTTTTAATTATTTTAACTGAATAAATAATATACTCTAGGTGTAACTTAAGTCTTTTTAAATGCAGCCTAAATGCAGGGCACTCCTTAAAAAGAATAGAAAAAAAAGATAAAGTCTTAATTATCGCAATTTCGAATACAAGTTGAAACTGTGGATACCCAAATAAAAGAGAATGCAGTTGGTGGGCCAACTACATGTCCCAAAAAAAGTAATGACTAATTAAAAATAGAAATAAATACAAATTAAAAAATTAACACGATGGAAAATCATTATAAAAAGAGACAAACGAATGCATATGTTTTAAAATTTTAATAAAATTTGGTTAAAAAAAATTTTTTTGTCAAAAAAATTTGGGACGTATACAAACAAAAAAAAAAAAAGACAAACATAGACAAACGATTTTCTATCGAACTGCGTTTTTAGATTTTTCGAGCGTTATAGTTGGTGGGCCAACTACATGACCCAAAAAAGTAATAATTAATTAAAAATAGAAATAAATACAAATTAAAAAAATAACACGATGAAAAATCATTATAAAAAAGAGACAAACGAATGCATATGTTTTAAAATTTTAATAAAATTTGGTTAAAAAAAAATTTTTTGTCAAAAAAATTTGGGACGTATACAAACGAAAAAAAAAAGACAAACATAGACAAACGATTTTCTATCGAACTGCGTTTTTAGATTTTTCGAGCGTTATAGTTGGTGGGCCAACTACATGTCCCAAAAAAGTAATAATTAATTAAAAATAGAAATAAATACAAATTAAAAAAAATAACACGATGAAAAATCATTATAAAAAAGAGACAAACGAATGCATATGTTTTAAAATTTTAATAAAATTTGGTTAAAAAAAATTTATTTGTCAAAAAAATTTGGGACGTATACAAACGAAAAAAAAAAAAAAGACAAACATAGACAAACGATTATCTATCGAACTGCATTTCCAGATTTTTCGAGCGTTATAGTTGGTGGGCCAAACTCCGTAAATTTTTTTGAAGTGGCTATATAAAAAAAACGGTGAGTGTACAAACGAATCTAAAACTTGTACAAACGTAGACAAACGATGTACAAACGATTGCAATTAACAGTTTTGCTCAACTCAATAGTTGGTGGGTCAACTACATGCAAGCGCTATAGTTCTTGATATTTTTTTTTTTTTTTATTTGTGTGTCATTATAACACAAGGTACATATATTACAGTTAATATTTTTAGCGTTTTGTTCATTTCTGCACATGTTGTCAAAATCAATAGCAAATTTTATTTAATTTTAAACAATCACCACACATTTGTTTTTGTTTACTTATAATATAAAGCTCTTTTGGCTGAATTTGGCCGCGGTATCGCTGCCAAACCGATGGATTGTAGTTAATATGGGTAAAAGGCATGAGTGAAGAAAATTTAGAGCGGTATAAAGCTCTTTTGGCTGAATTAAACTTTTTTTGCCTTGCATTTGGAAGGTGTTAGGGCTGCGGTCTCGCTGCCAGACCGATGGATTGTAGTTACTATAGGTACAAGTCATGAGTGAAGAAAATTCAGAGCGGTATAAAGCTCTTTTGGCTGAATTAATTTTTTGTTGTTGCATTTGGAAGGTGTTAAGGCCGCGGTATCGCTGCCAGACCGATATATTGTAGTTACTATAGGTACAAGGCATGAGTGAAGAAAATAAAGAGCGATATAAAGCTCTTTTGGATGATTTAAACTTTTTTTGTTGCATTTTGGTAGTGCATTTTGAAGGTGTTAGGGCTGCGGTATTGCTGCCAGACCGATGGATTGTAGTTAATATAGGTACAAGGCATAAGTGAAGAAAATTAAGAGCGATATAAAGCTCTTTTGGCTGAATCGCGCGGTATCTTTGCCAGACCGATGGATTGTAGTTATTATAGGTACAAGGCATTAGTGGCGAACATTTGGAGTGGTATAAAGCTCTTTTGGGTGAGTTAATTTTTATTTTTTGCATTTTGAAGGTGTTGGGTCCGCGACACCGCTGCCAGACCGATGGAATTTAGTTTGTACAGATACAAACTGTTTATGAACTAAATTTGGAGCGGTATAAAACACTTTAACTTGGGTAATTTTGTTTTGTATTTCGAGAGTGCATTTTGAAGGCGTTGGGGCCGCGACATCGCTGCCAGACCTATGAAATGTAATTTGCACTGATATAAATGACATGTCCACACAATTTGAAGCGGTATAAAACACTTTGAATACATTTTCATCAACTCTCGAACTATTAGTGGCATTCGAAAAAAAACATGCCTATTTATCTGATTTTGTTATTAATATCGTTAGAGCTGTTTTTGTGGCAAAACAAAAATTATGGCAGGAACCGTTATTTTTAGTCTAAAGAAAAATAAAGCAAATTTCTGGGCATGTTACCAAAAAAACACTACCTACTTAATTTAAAAAAAAATAATTCAGCCGTTTGTGCTCTTGAGACCCACTTTTTTGTCTTACCTGTTTTTATTCGAATCACCTATAACTTGCCATATAGGTACATGGTACCTATACATAACAAGTAAAAACGATGGCGATAGTCACTTTTATAGCATGCTCAGAATTTTCCTTCAAGGTTTTAGTATTAAAAGTGCCTAAGAGTTGGAATTCTTGTCATCAGATCTTGTAACGATTACGAATAGGTACTTCGGTAGATCGTTGTAAAATAAAATTACTCAAGATATCAGCTCTTACTTGTCGTGAAAGACAGCTTCAGAAAAAACAGAAACACCAGACAATACGCAATACACAAGGAAAACCGCTGTTAACAATCAAACTGTGTAATTCCTGGCACGATCCAAATTTGATGATTTAACTCACTAAAAACAGCAATACAATGCAATGCCGATCAATGTACACGATGTGAAGTGATGTCGAAGATCCAATTAGCCATCAAAACTGAAATCCGACAGCTTTCAACTGGATTGGACTCTATACAAGAGATTATACCGCCTAGTCCCTAGTCTAGTACATATTATGGCTATACATACATATAAATGTAGATAGATTGGAGAATATAGGTATTAGGTATGGTTATGGTATACATATTTATATGTAGGTATATATAGAGATAATAATCAATAAAAATCATATGAGACAGGAAAATATCGCATATTGTACTTGAAAGACAGCGATCAATCGGGACAAATGAGAAACTTAACCGGACTGAAGTTATGGTGGCCCTAGACACAGTATCAATGCGTCTGAAGAAATGATGATGATTATAATTTAAAAAATATTACCTAGAAACGAAAATATATCATAATAGTTATGTATTTTTAATTGGATTTGCACAGTGTGACATAATAGTCTAGGAAAGATAGGATCTGATTGGGAACAAATTAATTAATGAAATTTTACTGCTGGTATCGACGCAGAATTTTATCTTCAACAACATATCCAAAGTCCCCCAAAATCCCCGCATTGGTTTCTTGTATAGACGCATTCAAAGAGGTGGAGAGTGGTGGGAGGTGGGAGTTTCAAGCTGAAAATATTGTTATAATACAATCTAATCATATGACCCATGTTTTTCGGGTGCTTTTCAACGTTGATTCTAAAGAGACCAAAACTGAAAAGATACAAGTATCCTGTAGAAAGTGAAAGTCCTTTTTATGGAATGATTATTTTTTTTTAAGTACTTACAACAAGTTAAATATTACCAAAAACCAAAATAATGGGATATTAATGAAATTTGGAATAAAATGTTCCATTTGGCATGTTTACCAAGAACCAAAAGAATCCCCAAAAATATCTGTAAAAGGGCGAGATGTTATAGTGCGTCATTATTACCATAACATCTATGAAAATGTTTTGACCCTGAGGAAATTTGCTAAAAATATTAAATATGTCATGGTTTCCTAGTATCAAAATAGTCCATTAAAATAACTTGATCCAAAGAGTTTTTATAGGGAGTTTATGCTTGTCCTGCCCTATACGGAGCAAAATGTTAAGTCTTACGAAAAATTGTAAAAGAAAAACCAATATGATACAAGCACCCTAAACAAAGTAAGATTAATTTTGAAGCAAAAATTACTGTTTTTTTCCGTTAAGCAGGTCAAACATTACACCGCCTTGGACCTCAGATATTTGTATGAACTCTTTTGATCCTTGGGTGCCAATATAAATTTAATATTTTTAGCAAATTTCATAAGTGTCAGAATTTGTTCATGGATGTTATGGTAATAATCACTCACTTGCATCTCTTCGTCAAAAACACACTCTATAACCACAGATATTTTTGGGGACTCTTTTGATTCTTAGTAAACATGCGAAATGAAACATTTATAGCAAATTTCATTAACATCATATTATTTTAAAATGGTTTTGGCTTGGGTAATATTTTACTTCTTGTACTTAAAAAAAAGTCATAATTCCATAAAAAGGACTTTAACTTTCTACAGGAAACATGTATCTTTTCAGTTTTGGTCTCTTTAGAATCAGCGTTGAAAAGCACCCTAAAAAACATGTGTTAGGTTTATGATTAGATTGTATTATAACAAATTTTTCAGCTTGATAAACTCCCGCCACTTTGTTACGTCTTGATTTAGTAAAGTATGTAGTTATTTGAGTTTTTTGTTTAACGTAAACAAACTCAACACAACTGGACACAAACACTTCTTGACGAAGAACAAAACCGTCACGATAGCAAGGGTAACCACAGAAATAACTAACAAATATTTACTATTTTAATACATAATTTATATCTTAAACTAGTATATAGAAAAATAAAATAAATAACTACCGGGGTTCTGCACAGTGGACTGACTCCATACATTTAGAAGTGAAAAATTCGAATCTCAGCTTTAAATGTTTCTTTCGCTCAAAAACTTAAAAATAAATAAAAAATGTTAAAAATATGCATAGAACTAGCTGACCCACCAAACTTTGCTCGATAAAACTTTATTTGAAGCAAAATAAAATAAATTATTTAAATTAAAACTATTTTTCACGGAAAAAAATTTGTAATATATAAAACTTCTTTTCATAACAATGAAGATAATAAATAAAACAAATTCAATGACTCCGTAACTATATTTAATTCAGATAAAATAAATTAAAGAAAAGAAATTTTAAATATTTACATACAAAAAAAGAAGTAATAAAAAGTTCTGATGTTGTAAAAATTAATCCGAGAGAGAATATTCGCTTTGTTTGTCACTTTCGTCACTCAAGTAATTTTCGCTGAAGGGTGGTAGTTCTTCACGTATGGTATCTGTCTCAGGTTCAATTAAAAATTGTAAGATTTCCGCAGACATCGATTTTATATTTTGTAATGGTTTTTACCGAAATGAATTGATTAATGGATCTGAAGTTATAAGAAGCATGTTCATTAAGTCCCTGTTTGTATTTACTCTCGACATCTTTCGGGTATTGAAAGTTCTAAAACGCCTACGGTCCTTATTTCGCGCTTCTTGCGCTTCCTTCGATAGTTGGCCAATGGGATTGATAAACTGTTTCATGACGTATACAGAATGACATAAAATTTTATGTATACACTGACAGGCATCGGATACCAACTGTATAGGCGTAGGTAGAGGTCCTTTGCTTCTTTTAGGTATAATTCAAACTTCAAAAAATTTACAATTATAACCAGAGGCTATGCAACTGAGTATAACATTCAATTGTCTTATAAGGTTCTCATCTATACCAGTTATCTGAGCACTGTTCTGTTGGTTTTTAAAAGAACGTCTCGCGGCGTTACCATCATTGGTGTTGCCAAAACCTGGTTTTGGCTTATCAACAATCAGTCCCATCTCAGACTTAAACCGTGCTTGTATATTTTTCTTCCGCGTTTCTACTAAATTTTTGTCATCGTTTTGTCTTGTGGCCCGTTTTTTCACTTCTAATCGGTAGGATATGTGCAACAGACATTCAAACGCTTTTATCCAGGCATGTAAAGTTGACAAGCCATAGTTAAAGAACTCTGAACTTGGTTCATTGTTGTTAACTTCTTTATTCATGTCACTAGGCTTGGATCCACAAACATAGCATGTCTGGAAAGATTTATTAGTGGTCAAATGATTTGCAATCTTACCATCTATCATATGGCGTTTTTCTTTTTTGACTCTAAATAAACCTCTGAGCAGAGGCTGAGCGATCAGAGCAGAGCTCTGAGCAGATTATGATCAGAGCCCTCAGACTTATTAATGAAACACATTTGAGCACTGAACTGTCATTTCATAGGTGTGTTACTAAAATACATTTTTGTTTACCTGTTTTAGACGGGCGACTGTCCTGGGAATCCATTTTTAATTTTTTGTATTTCTTTCGTCTGTCAAATCACTGAAAAAAGTGAAGTTGACTTCGCTCAGCGTTTCGCTCGATTTGCTCGGTCATTTTATTCTGAGCTAATCGATTAAGCTCTGAGCTAGCTCGATGGAAAAAAGAAACGCACTTTTTGAGCTCTGATATGTCTGAGCTAAAAAAAACATAGAATTTTTGTTTGACAGTTTCGTGATCTGCTCAGAGTTAAAAAAGAAAAACGCCAATAGTAAACAGAAACTGATATTTATTTGTATAGTTTTTGACCCTATTAAAGCTTGAAGTTATTCAAGATTGTTGATTTCATTCCGGATTTTTTCGCACTCAGTTACTGGCATCTCTTCAGTCTCCTTAGCAAAAATGAATTTAAAAAGACGGCACAAACGAGTGGAGGAAGGATGGCTATTTTGCCCAAGAATTTTATTTGGGTTATCTGTAACTCTTAGTTGTATTGGCACGAATGATATCACAAATAAATATTCATCAGTCACATTCTGCTCTTGAAATATTTGTTTGTAGGTACTATGACCAGAACTTCCATCGCCACCCCATTTGCAGATGAGAGTTAGCATGCTGCCATCAGGAACGTTTTGGTATATGACTTGTTCTTGTGCACATAAAAGACGTCTAGTCGTGTGGCTTACAATATCTCCCACATTAATATATGCACTAGTCTCATAAACTTTTAATGAACTTTCTGGGGGAAAACACTCCTTTTTGGCCTTACCAAGTTTATAAATCGATGGAAACAAAAAATGACCATACTCAATTGATTGCTTTCTAATAATTTTGTAAGCATTTTTCGTCATTTTTGTGTCCACATATAATGCAAGTGGTTTTTCCGCACTGTAGGATCTTAATGATTTTAACTCCTCCCTTATGACTTCTGCACCAATACGATTTCCACTCAGTGGAGTGGTCATCTGGGGAGGATAGTGTATCTCCGATTGAGAGTTATTTTCAATAAGATGTCGCACTTTAGCACGCTTAGAGTGTTCTCCACAGCTTTCAAACTTTTTTTTTTGTCTTCCGGGGCCACAATGAATTTCTAAACTTTGCATAATATTATTTTCATCATCAGGTTTATTATTTTCTACTGTAAAAATTTCTACTTCATCGAGCCAATCTTTATTCCTTAAAAGAAACCTCTCCTTATGCTTCCCTGCCAAATTCCACTTTGAACTTAAATTTATGGATTTGAACTAATAATTCTCTTTAAATTATTAACAAAATTTACTTCTGAATCTGGCAATTCTATTTTGTCTAAAATATATTCCAGCAGTTTCTTGTTCCGGACCCTTTTTGAATTGGAACACCAAACTTCAAAAAATTCCATACAGTGTGAATTTAAAATAGGAAAAAAAGTACTTTGCAATGCTTTGCGAGGTATGCCACATATATTTAGGAAAAGAAGACAATCACAGCTACACAATTTGGATTCAAAGCAGCATCAAGCACTTATTTAGATTGTCCAAAATATTTTTAAAACACATTTTCTTTAAAAATTAATTTCACACTTATTCAAAATATTTTATGTAGCAAACTAAAACAGACACATGTTTAAAATTTAATCCATACAAAAGATACTACCTTACGAATCAATGCCATTTTTTTAATCAAAATTGCTCAATAATTAACACTTTTATTAAAAATAATGTGAACTCCTTAAAAACTTTAAAATAACAAATTTATCACAGTTTTTTTTACCATAGACTTTGAAAGGCCTTTGCTCTTCAATAAAAAGGGTTAGACAAAGAACAAATGCATTTTGGTGCTCAACAATAATCCGTTATAGATAAGAGAAAACAAAACATGTTTTCATTGTTTTTTTTTACTTCTAGCTATATGGGGTCGGTCCACGGTGCACTGTGGTCCGAAAAGGCAAATTTCGTGGCAAAAATACTAATTTCGATGTTTTATTTTTAAAGTTTTGTTTTTTATTTCTGATAGAAATATAAACGGAGCTTCAAAACCAGCAAACAAAATAATTTTCCACTAACTAGTTTGACTTATAGAGCTTTTCAAAATTGGTCAATTTGGTTCTAGAGTTAAAAAAAAAAATAAAACAAAAAAAAGAATTTATTTATTTTCTTATTTGAAATTTTGACATATAAAATGAAAAATGTTAATTTTCTATAATTGTTTCTAGTTGTTTAATTTGTGCGTAAATCAAAATTTTAATAAAAAAAAAATACTTAATGTTTTAAATAAATAAAACAAAAAACACCCTTTTTTAGCAGATTTTTTTGGTTTGAATAGAGCTACAAAAAGCACGCGGAAAATCGACCATGATAGTTAACCCTAACTATTTCTTGAACCATGTGCAAAATTATAGCAGCACTTATTTGCAATGTTCGGAGAAATTGTAATTTCTTTGAAAAAACGTCGTGGTCCCAGTGCTGAAATTTTGGTCTTAAAAGCAAATTCGTTATGGAATATTTCAATTATTTTAAGTTGAGTTCGTAAAATTTTCTTCTAATATCAATAAAAAAACGTTTAGTTATTAACTTGATTCTTAAAAAAATCAGACCACTTCCACGCCCCTCTTTATAAAAATGCTAATTTAGTACTGGCAAATTAGGATACAAATTGGGTCAACGTGTGAAAAATTGCAATACCCCAAAAAACGGGTTTCAAAATGGCAAATTTAGTGATAAGTTGTTTTTGGTTATTTTAATTACGCTACCCCCCCCCCCCATTTGAGACCCTCCTTCAGTCACAAACAGTTTAGAGCACTAGATTAAAATGGCAGCTGCGACCAATTTTCAGAACTAAACACTTACCTAGTTATCAAAGGGCACGGTAGTGCCCAGCCAAGTTCTGGAACTACACTCTTTTTACAGGATCAAACTCAGGCGATTTTCGACCCCCCTCTAACTTCAGTGCCAATTAAGCCAAAAATTTCAAGCTCACAGCATTTGCCAAGCTCACCAGGATTAGTCAACCCACCAAATTTCAATTCTTTAGCATCAGTGGTTCCCAAGACATAAGACTTCAAAAATTACAAAAAACCGTAACTGACTGACTTACTGACAGATCATCAAAATTATGGAGCACTTCCCGACATCGTAGAATCTTGCAATTTCGCACAACGGTAGGCTTTGTGGTGTATACAAAGAAAAAAATCTAAAATTTAAGATTTTCCATTCAGGGGGTGTGGTACCCGCCCGTTTTCATAGAAATGATATAAATTACTTAGAGCACTTCTGATAGTCGTATATTGATAAAATTCGGTACAGCGTTAGGACTTACAGTGCAGGCAAAGGAAAAAATTTAAAATTTGAGATTTAACATGCAGGGGGCGTGGTATCCGCCCATTTTCATAGAATTGATATAAATTATTTGGAGCACTTCTGACTATCATGGAACGATGCAATTTGGTACAGCGGTAGGGCTTAAAGTGCTGGCAAAGAAAAAAATTTAAAATTTGAGATTTTACATTCAGGGGGCGTGGCATCCGCCCATTTGAATAAGAATTGATATCAATTATGAGGAACTCTTCTGATTGTCGTAGAATGATCAAATTTGGTAAAACGGTAGGGCTAGAAGTGCAAGCAAATGCAAAATTTTAAAATTTGAGATTTTGCATTCAGAGGTCGTGGCATCCACCCATTTTCGCAGAATTTTTATCAATTATATGGAGCACTTCTGTTTGTCGCAGAATGATGAAATTTGGTAGAGCGGTATAACTTGAACTGCAAACATAGGCTAAACTTTTAAATTTGATATTTTACATTCATGGGACGTGGTATCCGCCCATTTTCTCAGCATTGTTATTAATTATATGGATCACTTTGGATTTTTGCAGAATAATACAATTTGGTAAACTGGTAGACCATGTGGTTAGTACAAAGGAGATATTGGAAAATTATATTATAAATTATCCATTCAGGGGCGTGGCACCCGCCCATTTTCTCCGAATTGATATCAACTATGTAGAGAACTTCTGATTGTCGTAAAGTGATAAAATTTGGTAGAGCGATAGGACTTGGCATGAAGGCAAATGGAAAATTAAAACTTTGAGGTTTTACATTCAGTGAACGTGACAACCACCTATTTTCACAGAATTAATATTAAATATATTTAGAGTGGTTAATTTTCAGGCGTGGGTATGCAAAGAAAAAGTTGAAATCACGAACTTTTTCATGCAGGGGCGTTTCATCCACCCACTTTTCCTGATAAAAAGAATCTTTGAAAAAAGTATTGAAATCACAACAAAAATAAAATAAAAATAAATCGGGTGGCACAACGGCTCATGAAGAACCAGGGCCTAGTGACTAACAACTCGCAACCATTCCTGTGTGCGCCTTTCGACGGGAATGGAAGGGACCTACAATTTTATGCCGAATCCGAACGGCTAGACGAGAAGCACTTATTCGTGACAAGTGATACTCTTGGAGGATTTGTCAATTCCTCGCAAGAGGCAGTAGCCCTGAAAAAAAACTTTAGTTTTTTAGGTGGACGAGGCTGAGAATCGATCCCAGACCTCCAGCGTGACAGTCGAACGCACTAACCATTACGCTACGGGCTACTACACAACAAAAACTAAATGTTAAAAAAAGTAGCCAAGTTCTTCTATATAGAAAAACCTTTGCGTAACAAGTCAGCCGTAGAAAGTAGTGAGATCTTAAAGTACGCAAAGTTCTAAGTATATAAATGCAAAATATCAAATATTTTAAGAAGAGTTATGTGGAAGAAACTCAAAATTATCAGAGAAATCTGTTATTTAATGATTACTGACTTATATTAAGTTGGTTTACTTGGCAAGTTTTTTTTATTACCTAATTACTCAATTTTGAAAAGTAGAAGCCCGTAGCGTAATGGTTAGTGCGTTCGACTGTCACACTGGAGGTCTGGGATCGCTTCCCAGGCTCGTCCACCTAAAAACTAAAAAAGGTTTTTTTTCAGGGCTACTGCCTCTTGCGAGGAATTGACAAATCCTCCAAGAGTATAACTTGTCACGAATAAGTGCTTCTCGTCTAGCCGTTCGGATTCGGCATAAAATTGTAGGTCCCTTCCATTCCTGTCGAAAGGCGCACACAGGAATGGTTGCGAGTTGTTAGTCACTAGGCCCTGGTTCTTGAGCCGTTGTGCCACCCGATTTATTTTTTTTTTTTTCAATTTTGAAAAGAAAACTTGCCAAGTAAACTAACTCAATTTAAGTCAGTAATCATTTAATAACAGATTTCTCTAATAATTTTGATTTCCATAAAACTCTTCTTAAAATATTTGATATTTAACATTAATAAACTTAGAACTTGGCGTACTTTAAGATCTCACTTCTTTTTACGGCTGACTTGTTACGCAAAGGTTTTTGTATATAGAAGAACTTGGCTACTTTTTTAACATTTATGTTTTTGTTGTGATCTTATCTTTAGGACCTACCCCCCTCAGGCACGTAGCCAGGGGGGGGGGGGGTTGAGGGACTGAAGCCCCTCCTGAAATGATTTTGATTTAAAAAAAATATAAAGAGTTTAAACTTTTTGTTAAAAATTAAAATCTTTAAAAATAAGGAGAGTATTTAGGTAAAGTTTAAGGTTTTTAAAACAAGACAGTAGTTATATAATGGGGATGCTGAGACCTAATGGTGTCATTAAGGGGTCAAGGTTATAAAATTAGGTCGTTAAAAAGCAATCAAATCATTAAAAAGCTATAAAATCGCGTGGTAAAAGTAATAAAAACTGTGTCCGAAGTCCAAGTTAATTAAAAAAAAGCGATCATGCGTAACGTTAAGCAGTAAAAATATAAGGGGGACCATGCTGTAGGGACCCAAGGTCATAAAATTCTTCTGTTAAAAAATCTTCAACGATAGAAAAGTGGAAAATCAAATATAAGGGTCATAAAATTCTTCTGGAAAAAAATATAAAAAAAACTTCAAGGTTAGAAAATGAAACATATATATGTTATATATATATATGTGTTGTGTATATATATGTGTATGTGTATATGTGTTAATTAAAAAAAGGCAATCATGCGTAACGTTATGCAGTAAAAATATAAGGGGACCATGCTGTAAAGAGTCAATATCACAAAATTCTTCTGTTAAAAATTCTTCAAGGTTGGAAAAATGAAAAATCTAAGATTTTTTGTTATGATTTAAACATATTGGAAATCATGGTCATAAAAACAGCCGACAGTATTTTGAAAGCAATAACAATCGAAAACAATTAAAAGTACAGGTCATTAACCTATGTCCTAAATCTAAAATCAGCTTTGTGTTGATGTGAAGTGGTAGTTTGTGCATGGTTTATAGTATGTCAAAATATGTACGTACTTTTGTGTGTTTATTTATAGATTCTTATACAGAGTAGGGAGTTAGCTGGTATTGAATTTATGATATGCAATGATTTGACTCACTTAAGCCCGGGACACATAGAGCGCGGTCCGGCGTTCTTTGTAAAAATTTACAAACAAAATTTGACCGCCGCGTTTTTGTCTTTGCTGGTGAAGGGTTTTCCGCACCGCCAGACCGCGTTCTGTGTGTCCCGGGCTTTAGAGGAACAGGTGCTGATAATAATATAGTATACATATGTATGAACATGATGTTTATGTTGATATTCATTTTGAATGGTATATATACAGTGTTCCCGCAAGCTGAAATAAAAAGTCGCTAGACTAACCTCCAAAAGTCGCTAGATTGGCTGAAATTCGGGGGACAAAAAGTCGCTAGAAGTCGCTAGACAAAAATAGGTAAATAAGTGTTAAAAAAAAATTCTCTGTGAATAACTTTTTATTTTTGTTCAAAAATTTAAAGTAGATTAACGAAAAACTTAGGTCTATAATACATTTGAAACAGATGAATTGCTTAAATCAAAATACTGCCCTCATTCCCACTTACATTTTGCACATGTTCTTATGTGTGGGTGCCTGTGTGGTGAATTTAAGTATCCAATTATTGGAAATAGAAAATGTCAAGTTAATTTAAATGACAGGAATGTAAAATCACCAGGGCCACTACATACAAAAATGGTATTTGCGTATCACAACTCACAAATGCTCACCTTCAAAAGTCGCTAGAAAAGTCGCTAGAAATAATCTTGCGACATCAAAATATTTTTTGTCGCGGAAGAAATGGAAATGTCGCTAGATCTAGCGACAAAGTCGCTAGAACGACAACCCTGTATATATATGTCATAATATGTGAGTTCATTGACTTTGAGATACATTGGTAGGTTGAAGGGAGATTAATACTTTAAGGAAAACTAATTTCGGGATAGAAAAGAAACAAATATTTTATGTCTTTTATAATTATTGTGATTTATTAATCCATGAATTGTTAGCCGGTGGGAAGGCAAGCCATTTAACGTATACATTGTCTCCCTTACTTTTAAGCACTTTTTCAACGAGATAAATATTAGGGTATTTACTCTTTTGCAATTCTTTTTCATAAAAACATCCGCTGATTGGTTGACCTTTTAAATCTTCAAGGAGATATGTTGCAGGATTTGTTAGGTTTACTTTTCTTATCTTAAAAATTTCCGTTGTCCAATTAGGCGTGTAGCCTTTCCTGAAAACATGTTTGAACTTGCTTATTTTAACATCGTCGTCAACCCGAAATCTACCCTGTGGAGCGATTTTAATTCTGTTATAAGCATAAGATAAGAGTTTCTCAGAGTTTTCCTGTTTCACATCGATTGGACACATTCTTATAGTTCTATGCAAAGAGTGATTGTATTCTGTCACCATCATCAATAATAGATGTCCATTTATAATTGCCATTAAAACTGAATTCCTTCCACATTTTCTCCTTGACTGTGCGATTAAGACGTTCAACAATTGATGCCTTAAGTGAGCTGAATGTAGAGTAATGATTTATGTTATGTAATTTCATTAAATCATGAAATGTCTTATTAAAATTTATGATCCATCATCAGTTTGTAGAGTTTTAGGCTGTTGCGATGATTTTATGAATATCAACTTCATTGCTTGTGCAACAGATGAAGCCGTCTTATTTTTAAAGCAACTGCCCATGCATATTTCGAGAAAGTATCAATAACTGTCATAAGATATTTATAGCCATTATTTTCTTTGTGATATGGTATCATTTCAACCAAATCAGCTTGCCATAGGTCATCAAACCCCTTGATAACAACCCTACGTCGATTGAAATTCTTTCTTGCTGACCTGTGAAGCTCTTCAACAACTTGTCGTTAAATCATTTTTCAAAAGAATGAAATAAATAATCATTTGTATGTATTTATTTACATATTTATTTATTTATATATAGGTATAATTACATTTGGTTGATGTAATGATTTCGAATATATGTAAATGTTTTCAAACTTTAAACCATTGGCATCTTAAAGAATGCTTAACATAACGTTATTTTTTCCGCAATGAGATGGACCTACGATTATTCCTCGAATACTATTAGGAAATAATTGACCATGCTTCTTTTTTTGTTTTACATTTCCATCAAAATTATGTATACAAATAGATTGTTGCTGCCTTACAAACTTCATTTTGTTAAATGAAGCTTTTCTATATAATTGTCCATGTTTTATAAACATTATTTCATAATCGTTTCTAACGTCTTATATCTTTGGAACAACATCATTCAGTTCTAATAATTCAGTTCAGGGAAACGGATTGATTAATTCATTAATAAACAAGCTTCCATTTGAATTACATCTGCCGTCACATAATTTTTGCGGCCCAGGGACTAAACTTAAGGAGCATCTTGCTAGAGGGGATTGGGGAATCAATCAACTAGATGAAGCTTGTCGGGAACATGATATAGCATACAGTAAAAGTAATAATTTAAATTACAGACACACAGCCGATTAAATTTTATCAGAGAAATCCTGGCAGAGGTTCAAAGCTAGGGATTCATTGTTATCTGAAAAACTAAATGGTCTTTTGGTTACCAACATGATGAAGGCTAAATCTTCTCACGGAATGGGTATAACATCAAATACAAAGACAAAGAAAAGCCGTCAGTGCCCTCGGATTAAGAAAACTAATTTATTCAAAAATGCGGTAAGAAAAGCTAAAGCAGCAATCAAAAACTTGAACATAGAAGACACAAATAAACTAGCCTTTATATGCAGCTAGACAAATTATTAAGAAAAAGCGAAGTAGTATTACATTACCTAGAGTAATACCAATTCCAAAAGTTGGAGGACTTTTACCATTGCTTCCTATCTTGGCAGGATTATCAGCTGTGGGTTCTTTAACCGGTGGTGTTGCAAGAATGGTAAAAGCTACATATAAGCGATTCAAAGATTGGGAGACAACAGTTGGAAGAAAAGAAACGACACAATAATGCTATGGAAACAATAAAACTCAAACAGGGAAAGGGTCTTTATCTAAAGCCATATAAAAGTGGTTTGGGGTTATTTTTAAGTCCACAAGAATAAAAAAAATATTAAAAATGCTGCCCAACCGTCCTCTCACTAACATTGATATATTTAATTTTTGCAAAAACTATATACCAAATTTTCGAGGTGTTTTCATGAGGGATACATTACCAAGAAAACCATTTAAAATGGAAAGTGGAGTCGTAAATTTAGATAATAATAGCGGGGTCGGTACACATTGGGTAGCTTATATCAAAAATAAAAATATTGTAAAATATTTTGATAGCTTTGGTAATTTAAGACCTCCTCAGGAAATAGTAAGATACTTGCATGCATATAATATTTACTATGTGCAATCACAAATGCTTACAACGCTTTAATACCTTTAATAGTGGTTATTTATGTTAAGAGTTTCTTGTAAATCAAAATAAATAAGCTATGCATTATAATTTTTGTTTCATTTCTTTCACACCGATAATGTCGATAACACTTACGTTGAGCGGAGACAAGGCTACTCTCACAACAGAGTACTTCCCCCCAATAGTATTAGACTCAAATTTTGTATGCGGATTAGTGGATTTTCAAACATACAACTCTATACCTAACGTAGAAGTAACGAATAAGTTATTTCATGTGGGTAATGATGTAATAGTGCTTCCTGTTGGTTCTTACGAGATTGAAGATATAAATAATTATATTCAAGAAGAGCTTAAAGAAAGAAATAGTACAGCAAGTATAAAGATTAGAGCAAATAACAACACTTTAAAATGTGAAATAAATTCCACTGAAGATATAGATTTTTCACATCCTTATTCAATTGGCTAACTTTTAGGATTCAGTAAAAGAAAACTGCGTGCACAACAGATGCACGAATCAGATCTTTACGTTGATATCAATCGTGTAAATACTGTGAGAGTTGAGTGTAACTTAATAGATGGAACATTCATAAATAGTCAACCTGCGCATGTAATTCATCAATTTGTAATCAAAGTCAGCCCGGGGTATAAAATAATTGAGGTTCCTAAAAATGTTATTTATTTACCAGTGAACGTGAAGAAGATAGGTTCAATAACAATAAATTTGTTAGATCAAGACGGAAACCTTATTAACTTTCGAGGTGAATTAATAACGATACGATTGCACCTTAACCATCAAAAATGATAATTAATAATACTATTTCTGATGCTAATAATTTCTATAAAAGACTGTATTCACCTATAATCAATACTCAATACTCCTAAGGTGAAAGTACAAACGCTAACAGCTAAAAACAAATCATTTTTATTATCATTAGGATTCACATTGAAGAAAAGAGAAGAATAACTACATATAACTTAAAACAGTAAAATATGCTGAATATTTTTCAAGAAAGATAGTATTTCAAAATACGAATATCATTCAGTCAGTATCTAAATAAATTTAAATAATTTTGGTAAAAATGACATCATCCACACCTGTGTGCAACATCAAAATCTCAATATATTACCTTCGTAAAGTTACATTTATGTTGAGGGGACTGTTTCGAAAAAAGATTGTATAGCATTCCTGTTTGATGAAATCCGGTATGAACTGAATGGTATTGAAATAGATAGCAATCGTAATGTTGGGATCACAACTTCTATTAAAAATTATATTTCTTTGAGTCAAAATGAAAGCGTAATGTTTTATAATGGGTGTCCAAATTCTTTATTAAGCTTAGATGGATAACATTTTAATTTTAGCTTGCCCCTCAATAAACTTTTGGGTTTTTGCCGAGGATTTCAAAAAAATTATTCCTAACGCTCGACATGATTTAATTTTAACACGTTCTCGTACTGATGAAAATTCACTAATAGCTGATGCAGATGAGCAAGTAAAGATAAGATTACTCAAAGTTCAGTGGAAAGTGCCGCATGTTCATCTAACTGATTCTTTGAAATTGAAATTATTCAAATCAATAAATGATAACGACACCATGAAAATTGCCTTTCGTAATTGGGATTTATATGAATATCCAGCCTTACCTACTAGTGACCATCATATTTGGAATGTTAAGACAACTTCACAAGTTGAGAAGCCTAGATACATTATTGTTGCCCTACAAACCAACAAGAAAAATCAACTGAAAGAGAATCCTACTTATTTTGATCACTGCGACGTTACTAACCTAAAGGCATATTTAAATTCAGACGCTTATCCTCATGAAGACCAAAAAATATCATTAGAAAAAAACAACCTTAATATTCCTTATCAAATGTATATTGATTTTAAAAGAAATTACTATAATTACTCAGTTGCAGACCCATTACTAGCAATAAATCTATTTAAGTCACAAACTCCTATTTTTGTGACTGACTGCAGACATCAAAATGAAATTATCAAAACAGGACCTGTTGATATTCGATTAGAAATTAAAACAGCAAAAGTAATACCGCCAAATACTTCAGTATACTGTTTGATGCTGCACGATCGAATTATAAATTATAATCCTCTAAGTCAAATAGTATCTCGTGATGTTTAAATGATTTAGAGCTGATTTTTCAATCATCAGAGGAATAAATATTATTGCAACAGGAACAAATTTTAGTTTTATTCGAAGAATAAGTTCTATCTGATTGTTGAAAAATTGACCCTTAGTTGAATACATCCTTAAAACTATTTTTATTCCATTGAATAAAAAGAACAATTTATATATATATGCTATAACCAAGAATACTGATAAAAGTATTTTTTAAAAAAAAGATAATTTCATTTTTTAATCAAAGATACATTGTAATTTAATAAACACTTTTGTTTATTCTCTGTCTGCATCTGATGAACGCATATCCGCTCAAATGCAGACTAAACAAAAATTTGAAATAATCAAAATCAAATATACGAACAATAGTGTTGAAATAAACAAAATCAAAGATACGATTAGACTTCTAAAGATAGAAGTCGTATATGTAATAAGACGATAAATACCAGTTGTCTGTGACACTCTGGTCAGATTTTAAGCAACCTCAATAAAGATAACTTGAAAGAATTTGGAGCTCCGTCTCTAAATTCTTCCTTTTTAAAAAGTATTTTATTTAATTAAATACTCAAATTGGCGCAGTCGGTAGGATACACAAAATATAATATGTGTATCCTTTGCAAATAAGAACCCATCGTTTACCTTTCGTTCAAGTGTATTATAAAGTGAAAATTAAAATTCAATTTTTTACAAAAAGAAAGAAAATTATTTTAATAACTTATACCCATATTTAAAGTGAAATTAATATCTAAAATTCTGCGAAAAAGAAATCTTTAGAATTAATAATTTAATTGGACTACTTAACGATATTGAAAAATAAATTCAGTGAAGAATAAATTCTTTAGTGCATATAAAGATTACTTCAGTGAATAATAAAGTTATTAGAACACTTATCTAAAATTCTAAAAATTTCAATAATTAATTTAGTAACTCACCCTCATGCAAGAGTAATGTTACGATATCCATAGAGGAAAATTAATTATAACATAACCAACTACAAAAAAAAAAAAAAAATACTCAATAAATGCACCTTTTCAAGAAGACACAAAGGAAGAATAATCCATATCCAAGGAACTCTGACGAAGAAGATAGTTCATCAAACGAAGGAGATCCACAATACAACAGAGATAGTAAGAATTTTTATATTAATTTAGATAAACAATTATCACAAATTAAACTACCAAATATCATATTAGAACAAGACTCAAATTGTAAAGCCAATATGTCACTAACACTCACACTAGACCCACTCAAGTACATCGAAAAGTTAAATACTTTCGATGGACGGAGAGAAGACTTATATACTTTTATTACAAACGTTGACGGGATAACTCCCACTTTTAATAAATATGACATTCAGTCACAGACAATGTGTATAAATATATTAAAGTCTAAGCTTATAGGTAGAGCTAAACGTTGTATTGAAATACATGCTCACTTAACCACCTGGAAAGAAATAAAAGAATTACTAGTTGTAAATTTCGGAGGATTTAAATCCTCATTTCAACTTTATGATGATTTGAGACAAACTCCTTATAAAGGAAATGTTATAAGCTTTTATAACGAAATACAAAAGAATCTCTGTGAATTAAACCAAAAAACAGTACAAGAGGGAAAGAATGAGGAAATTACTCATAACACACAAACAGCATTAAACATTTTTAAAGAACGTTTACCAGTTCACATGCGAACAATATTATTTGCATTAAAACCCCCTTATTTACAAGCAGCCTTACATGAGTTAACTCAAGCTGGTTTTGTAAATGAAAAATCTGAAGAAACCCCAAAAATTCAAACTACACAAAACCCCCAAAATAATGATAAAAAATATCCAAATCAAAATAATAACTTCACACCTAGAAATCCAACTTATATAAAACCCCCATTTAATCACCAAAACACTAACAACCCTAATCCAAATTATAAAGGTAATAATTATAATCCAAATTACAAACCTCCTAGTAAACAATATAAACCTATGGAAGTTGACCTAACTTCTAGTCAATTAAAGAAGATCCAAACTAACTATAACGAAAGTGATCAAAACAACACGGTTTTTCCGAATGTAGCCTCGGAAACCTGTCTACTCAACGAGACAACAAACTCCCCTTTATTAAGTTAGAAAAGAATAATGAAACATTAAGACTATTAATTGACACAGGAGCCACTAATAGTCTAATAAACAAAGAAAAAGCTCCAATAAGCTACACCAAAATAAGGAAACACCCATTAGAAATCAAAACAGTAGGTACTTCTATATCAATAGACAAGGAATTAGTTATACCAAAAGAAAAATTTGCACTCAAATCTCGCGTAGATTGCATTTTTCAAATCCACAACTTTAATGTCAGCTTTGATGGATTAATTGGAAACAATATATTATTTCCAAATAATGCCAGTATTGATTTTAAAAACAAAATACTAAAACTAAATGAACAAATTATTCCACTGTTCTTTTCTGAGGAAGACGAACAGGAACATCAAATTGAAATAAATCATTTAAACAATTTAATTCCACCAGACACATTTAGTTTCGAAAATTTGGAACGTCAAAGAGTCTCACATCTAAACGATGAGGAACATAAAAGTTTATTTAATTTATTGAAACAACACCAACAGGTATTTTACCAAAAAGTAGATGATTTAAGTTTTACCAGTCATGTAAAACATAAAATCCCCACAATAAATGAAGAACTGATCTTCACACGGATATATAGATATCCCGAAATCCACAAAAAAAAAGTGGACAAACAAATCAAAGATCTATTAGATCAAAAAATTATCAAACCAAGTACTTCACCTTACAATGCCCCAATCTGGATTGTACCAAAAAAAGAAGACAAAGTAGGAAACAAAGAGTGGAGGATAGTCATTGACTATCGAAAATTAAATAACGCAACAAAAGAGGATAAATTCCCTATTCCACTAATTGACGACATATTAGACAAATTAGGAAAAGCTAACTACTTTTCTACACTAGATTTAACTAAAGGTTTCCACCAAATCGAGGTAAACCCCAAAGATAGAGAGAAAACAGCCTTCTCAACGCTATCAGGACACTACGAATGGTTAAGAATGCCATTTGGCCTCAAAAATGCCCCCGCCACATTCCGACGAATGATGAACGAGGTACTAAAGGAATATATAGGAAAAATCTGTTATGTCTACCTCGACGACATAATAATATTTTCAACTTCATTGGAAGAACATATAAACTCACTAAATAAAATCTTCACCAAATTACAGTCTGTAAATTTAAAGATATCCCTAAATAAATGCGATTTCATGAAACAACAGAGCGAATTCTTAGGTCATATAATTACCCCAGACGGAATAAAACCTAATCTCAACAAAATAAGCACGATAAAAAACTTTCCTATACCAAAAACTATTAAGGAAATCCAATCTTTCTTAGGCCTAACAGGATACTATAGAAAGTTCATCCATGATTACGCCAATATCATAAAACCACTAACTCTCTGTTTAGGAAAAGATAAACAAATAAATATAGGTAACACAGAATATAAAAAATCATTCGAGAAATTAAAACTAGCAATGTCAGACGATTTATTAAATAGACACCCTGATTTTAGTAAACAAATCACACTAACCACAGATGCATCCAATTTCGCAATTGGAGCAGTCTTAAGCCAATCACATGGACCACTATGCTTCGCGTCCAGAACTTTAAATAAACATGAATGTGGTTATTCAGTTATAGAAAAAGAACTTTTAGCAATTTTTTGGGCAACCAAACAATTCCGTCATTACCTATACGGTAGACATTTCAAAATACAAACGGATCATCGACCATTAGCATGGTTGCATAATCTCAAAGAACCTAACTCTAAACTCCAAAGATGGAAAATAAAATTAGAGGAATATGATTTTCAAATCGAACATATCGCAGGAAAAGAAAATAAGGTAGCCGATGCGCTATCAAGAATAAGAATAGATAAAACAAATTCACATGACATCACCAAATTTGACAAAATTAGCGAGAAAAACAGAATAAACACAAAGATTGACACAAATAACGAAAATGTATTAAACACTATAGAACTCGTTTCCACACAGCACTCAAATGAGTCAGATAGTTCAAACCTAATTCCAATCACCGAACAAAGTTTAAATATATTTATTCGACAAATTATCATAGAAATAGGAGAACAAAATGATGAAATCATAACCTTCCCTTTTAACAAAAGAAGAATAAAAATAATTAGGAAAAATTTCAAAGAATCAGATTTCGAAAAAATCATATCAGAAATTGATATAGACCATAAAAACTAATAAACTATTTTTAGAATTCCAAATTTATTGGAAAACACACCACAACAACCAAATTTTAATCAGAACTCATATATTCTTAGAAGATGTTTATGATATAACTAAACTAGAAGAAATCATATATAAAAACCATAAGGAATTAAATCACGTAGGAATAGAAAAATTATATTTAGATCTAAAAAAAAAATATTATTACCCAAACCTTAAAACACAAATAACGAAAATTATAAATAATTGCGATATCTGCAATCTGAAAATAGTAAGGAACCCTATTTAATTACCATATGAAAAAACAGAAACACTCTTAGAACCACACATTCACTACCATATGGACATATGCATCCTACCCAATAATAACAAATATTTAAGTTGTATCGACAAATTCAGCAAGTATGCTTCAGTAGAAAAACTTAAAACAAAAAAACAAAAAGACATTTTAAATGCTATGGAAAAACTATTCTCATACATGACTGAACCCAAGAAATTAACTCTAGACAATGACCCCACCTTCAAAACTTACTCTATAGAAAATTACTTAAAAGAAAAGAATATACTAACACATTTTACCACCCCTTATAGACTCACCGGAAATTCGGATGTGGAACGCCTTCACAGCACCCTAAATGAACATATTAGATTACTAGAGAAAAACTTATCGATTTAGTAGCAAAAGCGGTAAATACGTATAACAAAACAATACATCTTACTACAAAAGAGAGACCCTTAGAGGAACATCTAGGTAAAATAGATAATAAAAAAATATATGATAGAATAGAAACAAATAAGAACAAAACTCTAGACAAAATAAATAAAAATCGATTAGACGTAGAAGTCAATCCAAACTTTACAAAAATAAACAATCCAGAACGATTTAATAAACTGAAAACCAAACATAAGAAAGTAAAACTACTTAAAACAATTGATAACAAATTACTAATCAAACCCCACCAAAGAAAACAACTTCTTCACAAAGACCAATTCAGAAAGAAAAAGAAATTTACTAAAACACAAAATGAACCCAACCAAAACAATAACAATCATGATAGTGATTCTCTTATTAATAACGTCAGTAAAAAACAATGATATAAAAATAACAAAGATAGATAGAGAATTTTTAATCATACAAGAAGGACAAATAAAACTTATAAATAACTATGACATTCTATTACATGTAATTAACCTTACAGAATGCCAATCATTAATAAACCAGTTAAAAGATCAACACCATTTACTAACAAATCCTGACGATTCGCAAGAACAAAAAATAAATACATTAGAAATAAAACTCCAAACAATTATCCCACACCATATTATTCATAAACGAGGATTAATTAATATTGTAGGTAAAGGAATGAATTACATATATGGAACTATGGACGACGATGATAGACAAGCTATAGAAGAAAGGTTACAAAATTTAGAAGATAGTAACAGGGAACTTTTAGCAAACAATAACAAACAAGTAACCATTAAAAAACAATTCAATGAACAATTCTTTCAATTACAAGACATATTTAAAAAAAGTTCAAAAACATTAACTAAATACAAAGAAATCAAATCAGAAATAAATACTTTACGTATGGAACTAGAATTCAATAGAAACTTAGT